>VKHH01005970.1:22500-34410 GCA_015144975.1 Epipyxis sp. PR26KG | reverse complement strand
TAAGTCAGAAAACCCAATCACATGCATGCATTCGTGACTGCCTGCATATGCTATTGAATAATATTGATATTCAAACAATTCATTCCCAAATTCCCAAATTCCCAAATTCCAAAATCCCCCTCCCTCAAAAAACATTGATACATCCCACAATTACATTATACAAATCATTAATTCGTAATCAAAATAATCGCATATTCTCATATTTGCATTTGTTTATTTGTGCAACGATGTCGGAATTTACGAAGGAGAAAGAGTCTAAAGAAAGAAAGTCAAAGACTAGCACGAAAATGGAACCTAGTAAAATTATTCCTGACACTAGGGAAGCTATTGGTAAAAAAGCAAAACCAAGTAAGAATTTGCTGTAGTACAGTATTATATGTATTGACAAACTCAAACTCATCAACTTCTGTACTAACCACACGTAATTTATATTCATAACACCATATCACATATCACAGCTTCAATTGTATCCAAGAAGCCAGCAGCTTCATCTTTGTCTGAAACAGCAGATTCGTTATTACTAGCTGCACATAAAGCATTTGCGAAAGATGATGGGGGACTCAAAGAAAAGAAAAGAGATGCTTTATATTCATCTTTGCTCTCTACCATTGCTGACGATGAAGAATTAGCGGAGTCGTATGTTGCTAGTGGAAGTCATGTCAGCTCATCATTAGTTAGTATCGCGATCGGTAAACTTCAGATTGGTGTGAGAGATGCAGCAAGTGCCATAGCGAAAGCTCAAAGAGTAAGCATCTGCTTCGTTGTTGATACAACGGGAAGTATGTCTTCATATATTCAAGCTGTGAAAAGCCAAATTGTTAGTATCGTCGAAGAAGTCAAGAAAACATCGTGCGAAATAGAAGGTTTAGCTTTTGTGGGTTATAAGGATTTTTCTGAAGGACCAAATCATTTCGAAATTTTTAATTTTTCTAAGCATACCAATGAATTCAAAGAATATGTTGGGAAAATTGTTGCTGGTGGAGGGGGAGATTTCCCTGAAGACGTTAATGGAGGCATTTGGAAAGCACTCGAATTAAGTTGGCCATCAAAGAGTGCAAGTAGAATCATATTTCACATTGCAGATGCTCCACCACACGGTTCTAATTTTCATAACAAAAGTGACAATTTCCCGTCTGGCCACACCAGTGATCATCCTTGGGAAGATATATTTGCGGAGATGGAAAATCAAAATATTATGTACTATTTCGGAAAAGTTAACGAAGAATGTACTAAAATGATCGAAGAATTCCGCAAGCATTCTACAACACCAATCGTCGTGTACGATACATCTAACCCTGGATCTATTACACACTCAGTTACAGCAAGTGTGATGGATTCTGTCTCAATGAAAAGTGGATTAATTTCTTCAAAAATTCGTTTGAATGGATTATCGAGAACCTTTGAGTTGTCCTCTGATATGCCTGACTGGGCAGATATTGCCGCCTACCCTATGCTAGATGCAACGATAGTTTCATTGAACCTTCCAACCATTGACCAAATTAGTGAATTTGTTAAAATGGAGCAGAAGTTGGACAGGAAAAAAGTTCAAATCGCATCATCACCATTTGCAAAAGGATCAGTTCGATATGCATTTCATGGTTTGATTCATTATCCTGCTTATACCACAAAAGGTAAAGATAGAGTTTTTGTCATAAGACTTGATGGTTTTTTGAATTATGATTATATTATAGATGGGAAGAAGATAAAAGCCAATTCAGATAGTGTTGTATTCAAGGAACTTATCAAACTTGCGGTGCTTGAAGATTTAGATAGACAGCGTTATATGATGGATCTAGAAGTGCAAACAGTTGCTGCTGCACTAGCGTTTGAATTCAATAATCGTCTAGAGCGGACTAGTGCATATCCAGGAATTAAGCTTAAATATTTAATGGCAAAAGTAGTTCGTATCACGATGCCATCAGGTGTGCAACGCTTCGTTGCATCAGAAAAAAAGTTTCGTGAATCTTCTGCAACTGTAGAAATGACAAAATTTACTAATAATTTCAATTTTGTTCGCACTGCGGGAGATGATGTGGAACTCAAAACTCAAATTCAGCTTGCTGTAGCATACTCTCATTTCACTTATGATATCACGAATGAATATTGTCTTGTTTGTGACTTACAAGGAATGCAAACACATGATGATTCTGGTAACACAGTTCTTTTACTTACAGATCCAGCTATTCACTGCCCTAAACAACTTCGCTTTGGTAAAACAAACCTTCAGCAATCTGGTGTGAGAGCTTTTTTCTTAAAACATGAATGTAATATATTTTGTGATGCACTTGGCCTTAAACCATGTGCGGAATATGAGAAACTCAAAGAAGACTAGGCGTGTTAACTTTCATAATATGGTTGATGATATGGATGGATAGATTACTATATCTATGTGAAAGTTCTGACAATTTGGATTCAATATTATATTATATATTTGAGCAGAGATCACGTTTGAATAAATTAAAATTGGATAGTTTTTAGTGTAGGATATTATTATAATATGTTTGGCCAATTATTATTGGAAAAAAATAATTTATAAAATTTAGTATATATAATAATATAAGTTCTGTAGTTCCGGAGTTGTTTATATATGAGTTACACCATTTAGCTATAATGGTATAAGTTGATAGTAATGTTCAATTGCTTTGAATTAACTACAAAAGTCTAGGGAAAAGATGAATAGATTGAATCCTTACGGTATATTTCTTAATTTGATTGATTAATATGAATTAAGTAAAATTTTGTTCTAAATACATGTAATACTTTGACCTTCAATGCGTATCCCAGGTATCACTCAACACTACGGTATTGAACATAAAATACAGAAAGAGGGAACAATGATATATTATTGTAAGAGATTTATTTAATATGAAATTATTATGCTTCAAGTTAGTATCATCACTGACTCACTCATTTACTTGGAATTAGAGTCAAAATAAAATCAATAAGAATAATAATCTCATAAACCACTTGGAGTCTCCGATAAGAAGAAGACGTATATTCATCACTATGCACATATCATGATAATATACATGTCAGAACAACAAAGAACAATAATTAGTATTTTTATTTCATCAAAATCAACAGCATTATATGTTTAAATAGTATCAAAATTACTCACTATAATCTACAATCCCCAATTATAAAAATCATAACAGGAAATATTTTATTTTTTAGATATTTTTGTTACAGGAATGGGACAACTATTTGTTTGTTGATTTGCAAGTATTAAATTTTTGAAAAATGGAATGAAGAATGCCATAAGAGCTCCTCCTCCACCAAGATGTATCGCTTTGAAACCAAATCCAGCATATAATCCTCCAATTCCTCTCGCTGCGATGATTTCTTTTCCTACTATGAGCATAGTAATTGATGGTATTGTTGATGAAGAAGATAATATATTTGACAGAACTTTCTTTTGTAAGGTGCTTCTTATAGTGTCAAATGGTGTGTTAATCGCAGCACCAAACATTCCTGCCAAAAATCCTGAAACTAATTGAGAAATCATTTTCCTATGTTGAATATTAGCAATAAGATCCCTCTTCAATACTTTTGAAACATCAGAAATAAATTGATCTACTTTATTCTCGAAGAATTTGATTGATGCGAAGTATCCAGCACTCCATGCAGCTTGACGGAACTGAACACCAAAGTATCCAACAGAAAAACCTTTCATACCCTACCGAAATAAAAGTAGATACTTTAGAAAAAGGTTCGATAATGTTGAAAATAAAACGAAGTATATAATCATCTGACTGCTGAATGATGATTAATAATTTTCAGTTTGAGTTCATAATTAAATAGTAAGCTACACATAAGTGAGAAGAGGTATAAATATATTATTACAATTGAAAAGTAGAAAACATACCTGATCTTGGTATATTTTGTTCATTGCTCGAAACATATTATTTTTGTAAAGATTTGCAGTATCTAACTGTAATGCGATTTTTGCAATTTCCAAAGGCATAATTGATAAAGCCTCAGGAATGCTACCAACAATGGCAGTAATTGCCTTAGAAAATGCAGATCCTTTTCCTTCTCCAATTCCAAACAACGATAAATGAACGATTGGAAACAAAGCAAATTTTACAAATCTCATCCAAGTGGAACGAGCTAACTCTGGTACTAATCCTTGAGTGAAGAATCCTTGATAACCATGTGCATTTTTAAAATTGACGAGTAGTTCTCTAGTGGATAGATTCGCTCCAGCATTAGCCATTTGTAAGGCTCGAACAAGATCAAGAGGATACATGATAGCGGCAGCACAGAAAGCTGAAGCAACAATCGGTAACAATGATTTCAAAGTATTCATTAGCTCAGACTCTTGCTTAATGTTTCCATTAGCAACTAGATTCACATTATCGTCGAGAATATCAGATTGTTTAATATGACGATATTTCTCTATGTGAGCGTTGACGTAACTAAGAAAGTGTATTTTTCTTGAGATACCACTATTAGAAACGGCGCCATTCTATAAATTTACAGTACAAGTGTATATAATACCGAGAAACTATTTTGAAGATATTGATTATGAAAATAAATGTTACCTGTGATACAGACAATAAACAAACCACTATTAATAAAGCTAATGGTAAAATGTTCATTGCAAAATAAGATTATTGAATAAGTTACAGAAGTTAGTCAAGATTCAGACAATGTTTTCACGTTTTCACTGGATTAATGGTAACCGGTGATGGTATATATTTCTATGATGATCAATTATACAATATTTACTGTATATAACCAATTTAAGTACTGTAAGTAATTCAATTATATAAACTTATTTGTCTGGTTGATGTGATGCAAAGAAGAATTACAGTAATAACTTTAAATGTTTTCAAGACTGAAAATCGTTCCATAGGATATAATATTTAAAATTAATTTATTAATTCAATAATTCAAACAACCGAAACTTTGCTTCAACTTGCGGCAAAAGATTTTAGGTGCAGCTTTTGATTACATCAAACATCTTGTTTCATTATACAGTAATCATTGTTGTTAAATTTTGTCATTGATTAAATACAGGCAATAACGCTTAAAATGTGGCTAATAGTAATTATATTCTCTATCGTAATTGGATTAATTCACTTATCACATTCATTCCATTTTCATGGCTCTAATATCTTCCAAACACATCAGGCCATTGTATCACACGCAACACAATCAGCATTACATTCAAAAGGAAGATCTAAAGTGAAGCCATTTCAATCAAAACAATTCGTAACAGCAAATGACGGTAGTACTTAAGCCTTAAATTAAAGGCTTTTTTATATCTTATTTGGCGTGTAGTAATTTAACCTTTTCAATATTTACTGACAGTAGTTACTTAAGACTTTAATTATAGGTTTTATATCTTATTTGACGATTAGTAATTGAACCTATTCAATATTTACTGACATTTTATCTATATATGTGCTTTGTGCACGTATTGATTATCTGTATTGTAGCTTGCAGTTCTATTGTTGATTGTTGAATAATATGAAACCAAACTTGATTATTAATTAACCAACTATTTTAACTTCAGATGAGATTGTTGATACACAACTAAATTCAGAGACTAGTGGAACAGAATCTACTACTATTGAAGAAAATAAAGCGGAAGGATTTTTTGTATTCGGGCTTAATCTAAAGGACCCGCAAGATCTTATAACAATTTTTCTCGGTGGAATCATAGCGTTCAACACATTAGATATTGTAATATATTACGGAAGGAAGCTATTGCATCTTGAATAATCTAATAAGGCAGTTACATAATTGATGTTATGGTTGTGTGACATTTCATTTTTTCCACAATTCTTAATTAATATTTGCGTGTGTATTGCAATTAAAATGATGTTTTGTGAATAATTATTGAGCTGCTAAAGAGCACCGGATAATTTATAACAGTATACTGTATATCAAATCAATAAATCTTTTGGTTTGCATTAACACAACTTAAATTCATGCACATCAATGCAATCCGAAATAAATGAGTTCTGGTATTTTAAATTAAGCTTAAAGAAACAAATAAAATATTTACAGTAAGTTAGATTTTTAAAATATTATGGGCATATAAAAACCATTATTTTATGTTCGCAAAAATTGATATTAACTTTTTTACTGAATATTGATACAATTAAATGATGAAATATTTTTATTATTGCTTCGCTGTCTGAATTGCGTTATGATTATTATTTATTTGAAAAGAAGTGACAAGATGATGTGGTTCATATATGTTTTGTGGCAATTGACTAGTCAGCCCATTACCTAAATCCACACCGACTGGGAATACTGTTGTTTCATTAGTATTATTATCCACCGTAAAATAGTTATTGTTAATTTTATCGACACCACCATTATTAGATCCAAATAATGGCTGTTGGGTGTTTATGCCAAAAGGGGAATTGATCACACGATGAGTACTACCCTCACTTGACCTGTAAAATAAAAACAACAACATCAATCTAGGCAATACTATAATTATATCAGCGCAAAAACTAATGCGTATAGTAACAGCATATATATGTCATGAGTGTTTTCATTCTCTTCACAAGACAATTATAACAACCAATATAATGAAATTAAAGAAAATCAGAAGTGTCATATGAAAACTTACAATCCAATTGTTTCACAACATGATGCAGGTAGTCCATGAAGGAATCCATGAGCTACGTTAGCACCAAGTATACCTTCTCCTCCCCAGTCTCGCGTTGGCATTATTACTACAACTCTAACTTCATCTGCTTCAACATTATACACATAAAATTCCACTGGTTTGTCGATATTTTCCAATAACTCAGTATTTAAAATTTCTGTGTCTTTGAACACCTTTTCAGCAGTTCCTTTAATTTTTTAATTAAAAAAAAGTTGTTCAGTAATTTTGAATATCCGATACAAATTATTTCGTCATTATTATTTTGCTTAGTAAAGAAATAAGAGCAAATATGATTACCTAGCAAATAGTCTTTGTGAGGTTGTAATCCAGCTAAGTCTGCTGGAGAGTTAGCTTCAACTTCCAAAACGTGGCACATATGTTCCTCCGCATCATGGTAACAATCGAAGCGAATCGTTACACCAAGCATTCCCTCTCCCGGCCAATTACGAGATGGCACCAAAATTATTTCTCGAATAGAATGATTTTTACAATTGTAGATGGTTAGAGGAAGTGGTTTGTCTTCAGATGCCTGTAAATTTCAATTTAATAGGTATAAATGTCTGTTCCAAAATTACGATTTTATCTAGTGTAAATTATCACCTTAATTAGTTCTATAAATGTTGTATCTAAAGATCTTAATGGAATACCATTTGCTTGCACAATGAAATCAAAAAAGGAGACTAATCCTCCTCTCGAGGCTGGGCTGTTAGGTTGTACACCAAGAACCCGATAACCAACTTTTTGCTCTAGTTCAACTGAATTGTTGCTGTTGCCCATTTAGAAAACAGAAGATTGTATTATAATAGTTGTTTAGATAAGAGAAATACTACAGTATTTTAGTTAAAAGTGTTTGTTTTATTTAAAGTTAAAATGTAATTAAACTTAAACTCTCAAATCTTTAATGAAATAAAATAATATCACTCACTTATTATTAATATTAAATTTTTCTTCGGATAAAACTTATATATAGGTGTATCATATACTATCCTCTAAAGAGTGCATCAATTGTCCCTATAAAATTGTATATTAAAAGTTAAAATTATTATTCATTACATTATACCGGTAAAAAGAACAAAAAAAGTTTTAAAGTTACCCGCCCCCCCCCAACAGAATAATAATCGTTTTTTTGAAAAAATCTTTGGACAGAATAAAACAAGCAAAATATGTGCACAAAGTAAACATACAGTTTTAAGATAGTACAGATAGTAGAATGCACATAAAGGGTTACGTTCAAGAAGTAGTGAAAAGGATTTTTCGGTTTGTTCGTTTGTGAGCGACAAAAAAAACTAAAAAAACTAATAATAAAATAATACAGTTATTATTAGTACCTATTTTATGTGAAACAAGAAATAGATTTTTATCCGCGCTTTCCATTTCATTTCATTTGACTCAACAATTTTCAGCTTGAAAAGTTAACTCTGTCGAACACATATCAATCGGTTTCAGTTGGTTTATTTATCGCTGGTTGTATAAGTGCTTCTGTCGTAAATAAAAGAAATAAATTTAAACACAATACTGATATTAAGATGAGTGTTGAAAACATTGATCATCCATACTTATTAAATAATTTAGCATCAATTACTGTTGAAGAACCTATTATAGCTTCAACACAAATTGTACCTGAAATTGTAGCTAAATCCAATAATTCCACTTTGACTACCGCAACAATATCTGCTGAACCGATTAAGGTATACGTTCGAATTCGCCCATTGGAGCATGTGGAAAATACTAAACTAAGCACTAGTGGTAGCGGTAGTAGTAATAATTTGAAACACTCAACTCCTATAAAGAAACCGCACATACCACTTGGGAAAGCAAAAACTCCAGTTGGAGCGATTACCACTGACCCAAACACAACCTGTTGTGTTGAACGAAATCTTGATGAAAAAACTGTTGCTGTATTCAAAAATGATTCTGGTTTTATACATAACAAGGCAGAGTTTTGTTATAATAAAGTTTACCCGTTTAATGCTACTCATGATGATGTGTACGATAGTGTTGCTGAGCTGGTGAAGCTATTTGTTGATGGGTATAATTGCTCAATATTTGCGTATGGAGTTTCTGGATCGGTAAATTTATACTGAAATTAAGATTTGGTTTTTTATTTATGTTTATGTTGACTTTTCCTTGTCTATCTCTCTTAGGGTAAAACTGCTACAATGTTAGGTAATGGAGTACAGGAAGGCATCATGCAATTAGCAGTAAGAGATATATTTCAGCACATGGAGTTTGCTAATTCTGAAGTTGATTGCAAGAATTTCTATATGGAAATGACATTTTTAGAATTATATAATAATAGATTTGTTAATTTGTTGAAAAACATTTCGAAGTCTGATAGTCATACTAATATTGCAGGAGCATTATCTGATGATGATGTTTTAAGTGTCTCTAGTGGCAACCGATTATTTTCTATTGATGAATCAGACAACAAATCAACTACTCCCAGTATGCCTTCCACTTCTGGTGCGACTGGGAAAGTTCCTGCTAAGAGAAGGGGTAGTAAAACTGGAGTGGTCGATGATAATATTGAGATTCATGAAAGTGCAAACTTGGGAGTGTTTTTATCCTGTTCATATAACTTACGAATGGTTATACAATCAGCAAATGAAGCCATTTCATTAATTAATCGAGCATCCAAAAAACGTTCAATTCGTAAAACTGAAGCTAATCCGCATGCATCGAGGTAGTATTTTTATTTGTGCCTTCAATTTTATTCCCTTCTTTGTCCAATAAATTGGCGTTTTATTGCATTCTGATTTTGGTTCTTTATTTTTATTGGATGTGATGATTTTTGTAACTGTATTATTTTGGTAATCTGTAGAGGTCATGCCGTTTTAACATTTTATTTGGAGTCAAGAGATCTTAAAACAGCAGATATGACATTAAGTAGGTTACATTTGGTAGACCTAGCAGGGGCTCAAACATTAGGTGTAGTGAAGAAATCTGATGATGATATAGTAACCACAGAAACACATCATATTAATTTATCTTTATCGGCACTTGGTAAGTCAACAATAACCATATTAACACAGGAAAAAATGATTTCATTTTGAATTTTATTATAGGTGATGTCTTATCATCATTATCTGCTCATAATAACTCAACAAGCCATCACAAACAGAGTTCCACGGCCACCCAAAAACAATCCACTTTTCATATTCCGTATAAAAACGCTAAAATAACTCATTATTTGAAAGACTCATTCAATGGGAACAGTAAGACTGTGTTTATTACTCATATTCGATCCGAGTTAGCATACTATAAGCATATCAACACAGTTCTGAATTATTCTCTTTGGGCTCTTAATCTTCGTTGTACATACTCGATTATCAAATACACCATGGGTGCAAAGTTTTCGAAAGAAAAGGATCCAGAAGTTTTAAAGATGCTGTAAGTTTAGTTAGTTAATTTTATACCTCCTAATCTTAAATTGACTTCAATAATGATAGTAATAATAATAACAATAATAATAATAATATAATTTATTACATGTTGCATTATATTATAGAAAAGTTCTCGAACAGCGATCATTGGAATTTACTCAAATGCGTCAGCCTGCTCTTTTGAAAAATCAAGAAACCCCTACTCTCTTCGGAACATACAGTGGAGAGATCAATTTTGAAGAAATTTATCGTAAAAAACTTGAAAATATTGATTCTTTAAAAGATTTCGCTTATACTAGATTATCACAAATGAATTTAGAGCCTCATAGTATTGAAAATATTTCAAAATTATTAGATCAATTAGAAGAATCACTTGAAAATGATAATAACAATAATAAATCAGAATTGGAAAATTTGAGAGAAAAGAACAGTTTATTAACAAATCAAGTCGATGAATTAGAATCTGAATTACATAATTTTAAACATATTAATGATAATTTACAAGAAAATTTAAATAATGAAAAATTATTAAAAATGGAATCAGATGAAAATAATGAAAGGGAAATTGTATTATTAAATGAACAAATTCATGATTTGCAACAAAATAATGAACATATGGTTGATACAATTGAACAACTCCAATTAAATAATCAGAAATTATTAGATGATTTGAAGGATTCAGATCATATTTTAGAAGAATTGAAAAAGGTATTATATACATCTAATGTATTATATTGTCACAAATATTATTCATAATTTCTAATTACAACATTATTATTTATATTGTATTATTATTCATCGTTATAACATTCATAATACTAAATTGGTGTTATAATTATAATTTATGATTATATTTATTATTTAATATTCTCATCTAATGCAATAATCTATTCTATTTTTGCATCATTTATATTACCATCCTATACATTTGAGTTGGATTACATATCATACATATGATATCACATTTCAAACGATTAAAATTGGTAACTTAGGATGTATGAGAATTGAACAAAATAGAATAATTCGATAATGTTGCTCATATAACAATATTAATTCAATAAACATCACAATTTATGGTTTTATTATTTAGATTTATGATACATTTATACTAACTATTATGTATCTTAATCTTATTTAAAATTCTTATTACTATTATTTAATTATATTAGTGACTATATATCACTCAGATAACTTGAATCCACTATGGGGAGTAGAGTCATATATACTCTGCTTCTATTAAAAATCATATAATATTACATCAATTAACATCTATATTTTTATAAACATATTTTAATATAATAATTATAAAATGTAGATATTATTATATAATAAATTAATTTTTTTATACTATTATTATAGAATAAAAGTCATTATGAAAATCAAATTTTGAATTTAAATGGACTCTTAGAACAATCAAATAAAGAATATCAAGAAAAAATATTGAAAATAAATGAAGATTTATTACAAACTATAAAAATGAATGAAACAAATTACAAACAAAATTTATTTCAAATTCAAAGAGAATCAATGGATGAAATCGAAAAAATCAAACTTGAATTAAATAATGAAAGAATTGAATATGAAAAAGATTTAGAAAATCAAATAAATAATTATCAAGTTAATAACAATTTATTAACTCAACAAATGAATAATAAGCAAGTTGAATTTGATGAATTGATGAACGAATTGAATAATAATAAAAATAAATATGATTTATTATATAATCAATTAAATGAACAATTAAATACATTAAATAATGAAATAATGATAAAGACTGAAGAAAATAATACATTAATTAATCAAATAAATGAACTAAAAACAACTCACGATTCATCTATTCATCATTTTCAGGAAAAACAAGAATTATTAATGAACGAATTAAATAATAGTAAAAAT
>VKHH01005970.1:0-17500 GCA_015144975.1 Epipyxis sp. PR26KG | reverse complement strand
ATCTTAACATTTTCGAAGTTTTATTTAATTTATTCTTATAATGAAGTAAGAAAATTAAATAATTAATATAAAATATAGTAACTTTGTTCTAAGAATACCAATGAGACATTTTGAAAGATATTTCAATAATAATTTTCTTAATATTTTATAATTATTGATAAGAAAAGCATCTAATAAATCACTCTTTTGCACTCTTTTTACTTTTTTCTTTTTCATTCGCTTCAATTAAAAATGTTAATTCATCCTAATCAAAATATGAATAAAAATGTGAATGTTTCATTGTTTGTAAAATTACTTATTACTTATTAGGTAGCATTCAGTGCTTGATGTTACCTGATCTTGCATTTTATATATTGTGGAATAGTAGACTGTTGCAATGAAACTAAAAATTAATACAGCTGTGATGCCATTATACATTCTAGTTTTATAATGCATTTGGCCATTTTTTCTAGCAGTTGAAAATTGCACGTTTGTCAAACAACTCAACTTAAAGCACTTCCTAGATAAGAATATTGTTTTTGCAAGCATTGTCTTTTTATCGTCAGTTAACTACACGGTTATAAGAGTATATACAAAAATAAGAATCTATACCGGTATAGCATTTGATTTACATCGACGACAAAAAATAATTTTTTTTTGGGGGGGGGGGGGGGGGTTTTGTTGCTATAAATGAAACGCCCATAAAGTTAAAATCTATGTACTATTTTTCTCAAAAAGTTTTGGATATAATGTTTATTTGAAACATTTTTTTTTGCGTTATTCGGACATTCGGACATGATATTATGTACAGTAATAGGAAGAATCTTTATTTTTTTAAAAGGTAAAGCTTTCTTTTAATTAAAGGAAAATTATTACAAATTCGAGTCTTATTATTAATTTCCACACGAACATCCACATTTTTTCATATTTCACACCTTAATAAAAAAATCCTTAACTTTTAAGGATTTTATTATTAACTTAAAATCCAACTAATAATACCCAATGAATGCGTAACAATGCTGGAATAATCTCTTGTACTAAGTTAATGAAGAGATCGAGTGTTGTATTAAATTTTCATTATAATAACTTCTGTCGTCTTATTATTTAATTCATTGGTACCAACAATAACTTATGGATAATAACGCTTAGATCCATCTCATTCGATTGTACTGTACTGTACAAGAATGATAAAAGAATATATTGTATTGTATGGTTCGGACCAAATAAATACGTTTTACCGTAGTAGAAGGGGGTTAAAAACTAGAAATAAAGTTTGGATTTTGTTAAATAGCAATTTGATAATTGAAAAATAAATAGTATACATATAGGGCCTGATATCATGTTAATCTTTTGATCCACCAAAATACTGAGAAGATAGAATAATGAATGAAACAATTACGAAAGAAGGACTTGTGCAATTATTGTTTCATATAACTTATTAATTATGTCCAATGATCAACTAATAAGTGATAACTTCAAGTATTTCAACGTGATAAATTGATTATTATGAACAGTTGTAATTAAAGAGAAAAAACTTCTATGAATTGCGTAATTAGTTAGAAGTTAGAAGTTAGAAGTTGACAGTAAAGTAAGTGTGTAAGTGTACAAGTGTACTGTAACACTTTAATTTTAATTACAGTAATAGTAGAACAGTATAAAGTATTTTATCTATCGTTAAGTTACTGTACAATAATCCAAAACAAGAATGAAGAGCGAAAGTCATGATCAAGACAAACAAAATGAAGAATCTTTTATGGATAATGGTGTGGATGACAATACCGGAATTCAATCTTTAAATAAAGACAATGAAATAACTTCAACTAGTTCATCTTCAATAAATGATTTCTCAAGAATAAACGACGGTCTCAAATCACATATAAAAAAATTCTCTCCTGCGTCAATAAGTAATAGCTTGAGTAATGGTCGAAATAGTGAGAGAAAAAGATCAAGAAGAGCTCACGAAGAAAATCCAATTGATGACATTTTAGTACAAAGTAAGAATTATTACTGTATTTTATACTGTATAAGACTTAAATTGCTGCTTAATGATGAATCCTTGTACTGTAAATATAAATTTTACTTTGGTTTCCCCAAGAAACGTCCATCGTTTCATTGTGATAAACTAGTTACATACTTAAATATATTATTCGTAATCAGTTGTTATTGAATTTCTGAGTCAATTTATATTCACATTTTGGCTATAATTTTCATAGCTGCTATTATTTCTCTTATACATATAATACTCAATAATTAGTTTTATTATTATTTCATAATTAATATTATTATTTTAATATGATAATGATCAAACAAGTTTCATCAGTTTTAAAAATTGATATTAAAATCATATTATGATTTATTGGATTATTCTGACATAAAAATACACAGTTTTCTTTTCTTTTCTTAATTTTATAATTTTTTATCATTATTTATGTATCTATCGTTATAGTTACTTCCAAGATGAATTCCTTGTCAACATCCGAAAATTCTCGTCAAGTTGATTTAATTAATGCTTTTATGGAAGTATTAGGATGTGATTCAAATGAAGCTAGCTTTTATTTAGAATCCACACAATGGAATATTGAGTCAGCTGTTACGTTATGGCTTGAAAATAATACTTTACCAAACGCTGAAATCTATAATAATTCTGGGACAAATAATAATCATAGAACTTATAATAATAATATCAATAATACTAATAATGATATTAATAATATTAATAACAATAATAAATTTAATTACAATCGAACTGTTGATTCTACATTATTCAATCCAAAAGATTTATGGTATAATCGGTTGGTACAAATAGAAGGATTACCTATTGATTGGGAAGCTCGTGTTAATCCTCAACATGGTACCGTATATTTCATTCATATTCCATCAGGTAATACACAAGAGTTTGTCCCGCCTGGCTATGCTGATCGGTATGTTAATGATAATAACACTAGTAATGGTTGGGATGTTGATAATAATGAAAATATTAATAATTATAATAATAAAAATAAAGATAAAAATTATAATAATTTGGCAGGTTTTAATCAGAATAATTCTGTGTGGAATAATGGGTCATATAAAAATGTTATGATAAGTGCAAATAGTGCTGATAGAAATGATGATCATTCCAATAATCATAATAGTTATGATAATAATTATGGAAATAATCATATTTCTACTTTGGAAAATAGGATGGATCAATCAAATGATGATGTAATTAATGATGAAAATAATCATAAATATAATCATAATATTTCTTATCATAATAATGGTAATTATAATAATCAGGATGATAATAATAATAATGAAAATTATAATAATAATAATGATAATAAATATGTGAAATCTGATGAGATTCAGTATGGGATCCCTTCTAATCAAAGTTTAACATCTATGAGTGAGATCGCTTCTTATTGGAATGGAAATGATAAGGATGATAATTATAGTACTGTTGCTATAACGGATAATATGAGACAATCTGCATCTGGCGGGGATAATAATAGTAATACAAGTGTAGCCTCAGATTCTCATTCATATAAGCCATCATATGAATACTTGGATGAAAATTAAAATCATTGATAATTTACATGCGAATTAAACCATTTTGTGGTTTTGAAATCGAATTTGTTAAATTAATTAATTGTATAATTAATTAATTTGTTACATAACTTTTTTTTGTTTCAGTAATTCTATATTATTGTTTTTCTATGTAGTAGCCTTGCTACTCGCTTTCATATGCTATATGCTAAGCGTTATCTATCATATTATAGTTTGAATTTTTTTAAACACTGTGAGTTGTAAAATGTGTTGAACGAGAAAGGACCCATTACAGGACCGATTAGACACGTTAGACGTCACAATCAGCATTAAGAGAGTTCCACTTGTCACTCAACTATCGGTAATATCTGATTCATGAGACACACAAGTTTTGATCATTAACCCATATACTATATCATCAATAAAATTCTTTATATATTTAAATCCAATCTAATGGTTTCTTACCATATTTTACAACTATTGAAGAATTAATTTTGCAATCATTCACATTGCTAATGCTCGTCAGGTATCAATTCCAAATATCATAAATCAACCAATCAATTTTCTGTGTCATTTATTGATATAAAAACGGTTGATCTAAAGTTGTCTTTATGAATATATAATACATTTCTAGACTTTTGAGCGTAGAAGACACAAAGACTGTGTTAAGGTTACAAGTAGTACTCTATAATATAAGTATATTTGTTTATGTGTTTCATTTCTGTCGAACTATTATTCTCTTGATATGAATTCAAAGAACATGAAACACAAAAAAATTAAAAAAAAACTGAATTTTGAGTTAGTAAACAATAATAGGCACCATGCTTTACATTCCATCTGATTGATTGCCATAACCAATCATTACTAAATTCTGAAATGAAATAAAAACTATATATAACTATTATTCATCCATAATTTCTTTTTATTATAATGACTTCGAATGATTTAATCCCTAAAATAATACCATAATAATTTTTTCTAAATTATCATAATTTACATTATAATTATTTATTTTATATTATCATAATACCTGTAGAAATAATATCAAGCCACGTCTAACTATCGAACGTTTCCATTTTTTCGTCTCAACAAAAAATGAGTTTTTTAATTTTTGTCCATAATATTCTTTTTGTCTGAAACATATAATAAACAACATATTCAAATTATTATCATTATTATATTTATTATTATTAAGAATTGTAATTACTATTATTAAATTTGTACTTTATTTTTAACAAAATATGTTGGTCTAAGTCACAATTATATTACTTGTTTAACATTAATTGAACCTTTATTAAACAAGTTATATAATTGTGACATAGAATAAGATAGCTACAAGTTGGCGTTACTTCATAGGACCACCCCCGGGGGATATCTTGAGGAGACATTCTATATTCCGTAGTCGGTACACAAATAACATCTTAGAATTATGTAAATGATTAATTTTAGAGCATAGATTATTTTAATATTTTAAAGAAATCTTTTTCTTTTTCGGAATTTTATATAATATTCAATATAAATTATTCTCTATTATAAAAAATATTAGTATTGAACTTACTTATCATTTCCCTGATGATATGCAGCCATTTCTTCCAATAAATTCTATTATTATGATTAAAATATATACAAAATATAAAAATAGATAATTAAAAATAATCAACACAGAAAATAATTGATATACTTACTTTACCAACAAATACAGAACTAATTGTACCAAATTCCTAACATATAAAAATAATATAATAGTGATTTACAGGATTATTATAGATATTTTTTGCAGTTAACAAAATAATGAGATGAATGAAATTTAATCAAGTTTGTCATGAGATGTTTGAGTTATTATTATTATTATTATTATTATTATTACTATTATTATTGTTATTATTATTATTATTGTTGTTATTATTATTATTATTATTATTATTATTATTATTATTATAAACATTAATTAATTAATGATGAAGATGAAAAATAAATAATTATATAAACAAAGCCAAACCTGCGTTAAACATATTCTATTTGGTCCTGATAAATGAGATGCAAGCATTCCTTCACAAAATTCTCCACTCACTGTTCCAACTGTTAAATCATATCCACTATTCGCTGATTCATCCATTTTCAAAACTTTATTCATCAGTTCATTAATCATAATAGCAAAAGAGTTTTTATTTCTTTTTAAATCTTCGTTATTTCTATTATTATCTTTAATTGCACCAATAATATTTCCTGTTTTATCATATTCTGTAGGAAAAAGTAATTCTAGATTATTATTATCATTATTAATATTATCATTATTATTAAGATTTAAACTTGTTAACAAAGAGTCCACACCAGAAGGACCTAATCCAGTATGAACATCAATTAATACCACACTTTTCGCTTTTTCTGGTATTAATAATTTATTTATCAATAAATCAATTAAATTTTCGGATGATTTTGCTAATTTAAATCCACCATATCCAAATCCTGTTGGTCTGAAATAGTTCCCGGCAACCATAGCTCGTTTTATGTTAGTCATACCATAGAGTGGAATATTTACTATTGTTTTATACCAACCAATTAATTCACTTAAAATAAATGAAGTATTAAAATTTTGTAAATAAGTTGGATTCAGAAAGCGATCTAAATCTAAATAACTAGCATAATTAGGATCTCTTTTTATGACTGATTCAAATTGTTGTTCGGTTAAAAAATTGCGATTCAAATCAATATTTTCTTCATTTACTCGTCTATTATTCGCAAAACCGAAAGGATTCATCATATGAATAAATATGATTGTTGGTAATTGACTCTTATTTACATCATTTTTATAATATTTATGTGATAATATGAAATGGTTTAAAATTGCTAATTGAACAGCACTACCAGCATACGTCTCAGCACCATGAATACCACTAATATGAACTAAATATTTAGTTGGGTCACCATATATTATACCAACTTGTGTTTTATAATTTTTAAATACATCCATTGTGCCATAGTAAACTTCATTCCCATCATAAGTATCAGATAATGTTTTGAAAAGTGACTCAAATGATTGAAAAGCATTATCATAATTTTTGCTAAAATAACATTCTCCGCCAATTAAATCAAACGCATGTATATCAGAAAATAAATTTTCATTCGTTTCATATTTAAGTAGTTGATCATTAATGTACTTTGTTTGGTCGTTGCAAATGCCATTCCAGTCATTTTCTTTGCCAGAGTAAATTAAATTTAGTCTTGTAGATAAGTAGAATGCAAGAATGACAACAATCAATGAAGTAAAGTAAAAGAGAAGTCCCCACATAATGGTGGAGAATCGTAAGTCGTCCAGTATGGATATTGTCCTAATTTTGAAACTCGTAAAATTTGTATCTTGGTATTTTGAAAATATCAATAATTAAATCATTGTTACTGTCAGTAGATCCGTATAAATAAAAATAGAGTGTTGAAAATTTTAATTATGGCCTAAAACAACTTAATCTTTATGCAGTATTTTTTATTTTATTTATTTATTATATTATAAAACCAATTAAAAAATGTGATCAACAATTCAAATGATGGAGACACATTAAATATATGTTAAAAAAGAAAAATGGATTAATAACTTTACTTAAAAGATACGTATACAGTATATGATTTTATGATTAACATATTCATTTTCATTCAATCTGCTGGACTCAATCAATCATTTAAATACAGTTTATTTATTTTTTAATTAAATTCAATTCATTCATATAAAAAATCGAATTCATAAACACGGCGGTAATTTAATTAAGCTTGGGCGTATAGTTCATAGTTCATAGTTCATCATATTATCATATCTGTCATTCAACATTCAGCGCACAATTCATACAGTACAGTAATTATGTTATAAGTTACTGAAACTTGAATTAACTTGAAGTCTGTCTTAACATACAATCTATTATTATTATCATTGTATAATCCAATTCAAACATACAAGATTTTATAATAACTTGAGAACAATTTCAACATATAATCATATAATATACAATGTATACATCTTATTTATTGGTAATAATTCAGTTCAGTTTATTGTTGATGTGTTGTGGATTCGTTAACTCTGTTTCATCTGTAAATATTTTGAACAGTCAAACTGATTTTATGAGGTAATTTTGTTGCAACAGTAATCCATTCAGTTACTTTAAATATTTGCAATAAATTGTAAACTCTGTTAGGAACGCTGTGGATATTGTTAACGACAATAGTGAACTCAGGGTAAGTGAAATATCAGAACCAGTTGCAGAAGCAGAACCCAATTATGCAGATCTTGAAAACTTCAGTTTTTCTCAGTTTAAAGCATTAAGATTGTTCTACTACGCAACAAATGGTCCTTTTTGGCGATGGCAAATAATACCTCGAGCTGGTATTCATTGGAATTTCACTGGATTACACAATCCATGTTTAGAAAAATGGCAAGGATTGGTTTGCATTGGCGGTAATAGTTCACTCCATCAACAGTATGTGATAGAAAAAATATTTCTACAAAAACATAATTTATATGGCACAATTCCACCTGCTGTGGAATTATTAACTAATCTCACGGTTCTATCGATTGGGTTCAATCATTTATATGGTACAATACCACCAGAAATTGGAAACTGTACAAAATTGATAGATCTTACTTTGCGATTCAATTATTTGACTGGCACTATCCCCCATTCATTGCAAAATCTAAACCAGTTATATTATCTTAGTTTTGAAAACAATTTCCTGAAATCATCTATTCCAAAATCATTGTTTCATAATAAAACACAATTAACAGCATTATATTTGAATAATAATTATTTTACATCTACAATCCCAGAAGAAATTAGTTTATTATCGCAATTAACAGTATGCAATTTATATAGTAACTCACTTGTTGGTCCTTTACCTGCCTCCATCTATACGATCCAATCATTATTAACCATTCAACTTAATAATAATCATTTATCATCTACGATTTCAAATAATCTTATGAATCTGACAAGTTTACAGATATTAATGCTTAGTAATAATATATTTACGAATACTTTACCTGATGTATTTCATTCATTTACACAATTATCTCAAATGGAAGTAGCTGGAAATTACTTCACTGGAACATTACCATGTACTTTAACAACTCCAAGAAATATATCCTATTTATTTTTCGATTATAATTATTTTACTGGTACGATTCCTGATTCAATTGGCCGTTTAAATCAATTGCAATATTTCAATTTATCAACTAACTATTTGATTGGTGATATTCCTTCATCGATAAATAAATTAACAGTTTTAACGACATTAGATTTATCAGAAAATCTACTTTCAGCATCACTCACTAATTTCTCAATGGGTCATTTATATGCAATGGAAATATTATTTTTACAACATAATCAATTAAAAGGAAGTGTTGATTCGTTAATTGATCCAAAAACTCAGCTTGCAATCACAAATATTGATTTTAGTAGTAATCAATTCACAGGAACATTACCATCAGATCTATTTAATATTCAAACATTAAATTCATTTGCAGCAATAAGTAATTGTTTTGAATCATTCATACCAACAAAAATATGTAATGCAAATAAATTAGCTGTATTAGCATTAGATGGTTTACAAACAGCAAAATCATGTCAAATTCCATTTTTTCCTCATACAAAATTAAGTGCATATAGTATAAATGGTGAGAATGAAATGAGTATTCCATCATGTTTATTTGCAATGAATGATCTCACAACTCTTCATTTATCTGGTAATGCTATACGACAAAGTCTTCCTTATGACTTGTATATAAGTAATAAATTACAATATTTGTCATTGTCACATAATCTTCTGTCAGGGTATATTCCTATTACCATGCAATCTAGAACATGGAATAATCTAGATTTATCATTTAATAGATTTTCAGGATATTTAAATTCTAATTTTACTTCTCCAGTCTACGTAGATACTGTTCCATTGGATTCAAAAAGCAAAAATAAAATCAATAATACTACTGCTAATGATAACAATAATAATAATAATAATAATAATAATAATAATAATAATAATAATAACAACAAATCATATGACAATAGTACTCAAATGATAATAAGTGATACTAACAATTATTATGATGGTGTTTACAATTACAATTCATATATTCCAACCATAGCTCCAACTCGTAAGTCTGTAATCACTGAACCTCCTCAATTCCAACCCATCTCACAATCATCTGGGACATTATTATATTTACAAGTCAATCGATTATCAGGCATTATCCCATCAACATTAAAACATACAAAAAATCTGAATATTTTAAATGGTAATTTATTTAGTTGTAATTTTGCTGGAACGAATCTACCTAACCATGACCCTGATCGATTAAATTATGAATGTGGTTCAAATTTATTTTATTTAACTGCAATTGTATGGATTATACCCATTATTGTTATTCTAATTACTTTACTTTTGATCCATATATTTGTGAATAATCAACCAGAAAAAACTGATAATAATAAAAATAAGAGTTTTATGATGTTACGAGTTCGATTCATTCGATTATATCATTTTATTCGTAATTTTAATACTGTTTTTGTTTCACTTCAAAATATCAAAATAATTCCAATTTCAAATGTATTATCAACTGCTAGTACACAATCACAACATATCGAATCAAACTTATCATCAATTAAATTATATAATATTAATAATATACTCAATTTTAATGAATTAATGATTTACCTCCGACAAATCACATTACTAATCACAGCTTTGATCATTGGCATGCTGTTGCCTGTATATATAGTTCTAACATATCATCATAATACATTTGCGTATGAGTATGCTTGGTTATTATCAGCTTCTTTCTTAGCAGGAAAGACACCTGCGATTGTATTATTAATATTCTTAGTTTTATTTTATAATTTAGTATTAGTTATATGGTTATATCGGTTGAAGAGTTTTAATAAGTTATTAGATGACTCTACGTATGATGATATGATTATTAGTAATAGAATCAATAATAATAACAGTAATAATAATGATGATAATAATAACAATAATAATAATAATCGTGATAGTAAAGATAATAATAGTAATCCTATGATTCTAAATCATGATGCACATGTAAAGAGTATCGACAATATCAGTACACTTGAAAGTAATGATTATATAAAAGAAAATAATTCAATAAGTTTATCAAAAGAGTCTTTCAATACAATTGATATCAATACAAACACATCATTTACTACAATAAAACCAAACCAATCTTCAAACAAAAATAATTTTTATAGTAAAATCATCAATTATTTATATAATCCAACATCTTATAGTCAAATCTCAATCATTTATTGGATTTTAATATCATTTATAACAGTGATGAATTGTATTGTTGTAATAGCTGCAAACTTTTCATTTATATTTATTACTATTAAATATAGTAGAGCAATAGTAACAATTGCTGGAATATTTTTATCATTTTTCAAATTATTTTCAAATGAAATTGTATTTGAAGTTATGATTAATACACTTGATTATATTAATTGTTTAGTTGGGAAATTATCGAAAATTAAACCTTCCGTTGATTTATTAATGAAATCTCCTCTTCATGATGACAATAATAGCAATAGTGATAGTGATAATAATAATAATAATAATAATAATAATAATAATAATAGTAACAATAATAATAATAATAATAATAATAATAATAATGATAATAATAATAATAATAATAATAATAATAATAAAATGGATATTTTGAAGTCATTTTCACGTCGCAATTTATTATCATGTACTTTTCTTTCAATATTTAATTCGATCATAAGTCCATGTATTGCCATTTGTATCATTAGTCCTGATTGCTTTCATAATGTATTCTTCTCAGCTCCTGACATCACAGTTACGTATGAATTTAAACAATGTACGTATCAATTTAAAAATCTTGCATGTATTAAAGTATCAACATTACATTCGACTGCATTCATCCCACCTTTCATCTATAGTTACCAATGCTCATCAACATTGATACGTAATTATTCCTCAGTTTTTATGATTGTTTTTTTGATGAGTTGTTTTGGAACGCCAGTTTCATTATTAGTATTAAAATACATCAGAGATTATTTAATTCAACAATATCGTCGAAAACCAGATGAATTATTAACAATAAAACAAAAGAATTTTAGAAGGTTGTGTTTATCAGCAATTGATACTTTCTTACCACAACTTGTCAAATCTATTAAATTAAATATGTACGATAATAATAACGGTAATAATTATATTTATAATAATAATAATAATAATAATAATAATAATAACAAAAATAATAATAATGATGTTGAAAATCCATTGAATCAAAGCATAGGATTAAATAAATCACAAATTGAATCATATGAATTGGAATTATATGATTTCTTGAAAAATTACAATAATAATTATAATAGTGAAAATAATAATGGTCAAAGTTTCTCTACTAGACCCCCTTCATCTTCTTCTCTATCAACAATTTCACTGTTTAAAAAGAACTTCAAATTGTTTGATTCTGATAGGTTTGTCATCCGTTTGATTAATTATTTTGCAATTTTATTAACATTTGGTTCGACTTTTCCACCCCTTGCCCTTGTCATCACCGTGACAATAATCAGCAAAACTTACTTAAACCAACTATTATTATCATATTATTTAAGGCAACAAAATGAAATGTTTCTTCAATCAGAAATGAATATTAAACATCATTATTTGCAATCAATGAATGACAATAATAAGTATGATAATAATAATAATAATAATAATAATAATAATAACAATAATAATAATAATAATAATAGTAATAGTAATAATGATAATAATAATAATAATAATAATAACAATAATAATAATAGTAATAATAATAATAATAATAATAACAATAATAATAATAGTAATAATAATAATAATAATAACAATAATAATAATAGTAATAATAATAATAATAATAATAATAATAATAACAATAATAATAATAATAATAATAACAATAATAATAACAATAATAATAATAATAATAATAAAAATAGTTCATCTATTGATCAATTTATTCGTCACAGAAAAGCTGTTTTGAGTAATGTATCATTATTAAACCAATCATGTTCTTCCTTCTCGCTGAAGCATTTGAGTAGCATTATTTGGGTTCTTATGATATTTGCTTGTGTTTTTTATGGAGCATTTGTATTCGACACATTCGGAGCTGAGGTTGGGTTAAGTCGTGCAGTTTGGATATTCTTGATTATGAGTATGACACCATGGGTATCATATATTACTTATCGTATTTTAAATAATAATGAGTATTTGATAAGATTGTATAGAAATGTAATAAGTTCATTTAAATTGATTCGAAAAATATATTTTAATAATAATAATAATAATAATAATAATAATAATAATAATAGTAATAATAATAATAATCAAATGAATAGTATTGATGATAATAATCGATTGACTTTTCATTCGACTTCTCATGTGCCATCCATTCATTCATCGCGATTCAATAGTTTGGAAATAGAAACAAAACAATAATAACTGTTAGATTGTTAACAATACGATTGGTGAAATATGATAATAAAATAATATGAAATTATTGTAAAATAATAATAATATTAATGAATGGATGAATGAACGAAATGGATATGATATGATTTTCATAGTGATGTGTAAATAGTAGTTAAGATATGGATTATATTCATGGATGATTAAACAAATTAAAGAAACGAGTTGCTCAATATTGTCATTTGGATGTATCAGACCTTCTAACTATTGAAGATGAATTATCTAATTTTGGAGTGACTGTTTCATGGGACAGTTAAAAGAATTGAGGTCATATCTAACGTGTGTGCGTATGTGTGATATGTGGTTTATATCATTCCATAATGTATGAGGATGGTGGTGTTTATTATTATTAATCATCATATTATTTTTGAATGCAATTAAATGATTATATTGAAGGTCTAATATCGAATAGCAAATAGCGATTGTGTGTATTATTATTTATATAATTGATCACTCATAGTCGATAGTAAGTGATGAGTCACAAAAATGATGAGTGGTGGAGTGTGTAGAATGCTTGTCATTCGCATTGCAATCTTAACTTATGATAGTATTCAAATTCCATTTAAAAGATCTTATGAAGGGGTGGTGTAGCACTGATAATAATAATTTATTAATGCTAGAATAATGTCTATACTCCCTCCCCCCTTTTCCATAAGTAACTAACTGGAAACAGTTAAAAAATAATATTATGATGATAATTTTTATTTTTTTCATAATTTGTAATTGCATAAAATTATTAAAAGTTTTTATTTATAAGAGATTAATTTTATCATTTAATGAACAATTAAAATAAATAATAATCACATAAACATTTATGGTAATTAATCATTCTTTTTCCAAACTCATAATAATAATAATCAATCAATTTCATTTATAATATTCTATCACATATCAAGCATATCATCATATAATCATCATAATTTTGTTGATGAATTTTTTAAAAAAAAGAATAAAGCCCCCTTTCCTTTTGGATCTTTTTTAATTGATCATAATTATTATAATTATCATAGTAAAAAACTCATAATAGTTATTATGATAATTATTAAATAATTATTATGTGTATTATAAATCCATGATATGTTTCAATAATTTTGTCAATCTGATGGATCCTGTGTGATACACATCAATGGAACGAAGCAATGTGACCCCTTCTTGTTTCACTAAATCCAATCCAATCTTTGCTAAAATGTTCATCAACTCATCCACATTAACGATAGTTGATCCTAATCCAGGATGAGTAAGAATAACTCGTTGTAATACTTCTTTATATTCTTTCAACTTCTCATTAATTAATTTAATATTACTATATTCATAAATACTTGGACTATTCTCCATATATTTCAATGAGTAAGCATCAGCATCATTGACAATGAACTTATGTGCTAATATTGTCACAGTCCCACCAATGAAAATGTCTTTTAATTCTAATTTAGGTTCATCGCTGCCATGTGACTCGATCTTACAACGAGCAAGGAATATTCCCCCCTTGTGACCAGAGTTACGAATAGGTGGTTCACGAATCTGAATTGTATCATCTTCTAAATGAACTTGAATGATGAATGAACGACTACGATCAGCTTCCTGTAAGATAATAACAATAGCAATGATTATTATTATACTTTGAAAAGATTATTTTTTAATTATTATTATTATTATTATTATTATTATTATTGTTATTATTATTATTATTATGTTTAAAGAGATAATTGCATAATATTAATAATAGCAATAAAATAACAAAACTAATAAAAATTAATGATAGTTTCATTTCAAAATCTCAAAATCATCCAATAATCGATCATTGATTGAGATATTACCTTAGGATTGGCTAGTTTGGCATTGTATCGCAGAATCATCCCCTGGTACATCTTCGCCTTCATGCCATCCTTCATGGGCACTGAGGGGATCAAAGAAGCTTTGCATGTTTGCAATGAGTCTTCTTCAGATCCAAACCCATTGTAAGGTGGAATAGTTGTTTGTAAAACCTGTTAAAAATATTCATCAATAAATGCAAAAAATATTTTTCATAAAATAAATATTATATGTTCAATTGGAAGCAAGCAATCCTATCATAATAACATAATAAGCATATGTAATCCCGTCGATATAATCATAAGAAAAGTTGTATTTGATAAGAATTCTTATTATTATAAGAATTATAAGAATAAGAATTATTGTTCATTTTTGACTCACAGGATAAACTGGTTTAGGTAACTCGATCGGAGGAGTTAATGGCATGTTTTTGCTATTATAGAATTCCCTTGTGAACTCATCAGCATCGACAAGCATCACAGACATCGCTCCGATTTGAACCGTTTGCCCAATCTTCAAGTCTGTCCAATGATATGGTGTAGTTAATGGAATATACTCCTCGCCTAAATAAATGAGATATAATAATGGATGAATTGGAATTATTATATTGTTTAATTCGATTATGTTTATTTTATTATGATAATATTATATGAAGACAGTGAAATGGCCCTTCTAAAGTACCTGATATGATGGAGGGTTCAGCACTGTAGGTACTAGCTGATGTAGATGGGCGATTAGTGCCACGTGTACTACCACGGAACGCAGATCCACCCCCTTTAGAGCTAGCCAGAGAGCCAGTCTCTATGCGAAGATCTCCGAAGCTATCCTCCAAGCCACTTTGAGGAAGTGGCTTTAAAATTTTAGATCTTTTCAGAAACTTGGCCATGAATGGTCTGCCTGAGTTCCTTTCATTCACAGGAACAAGCTCAAGACAATCATCTGCTAATGAATAATGTAATCGCACTTTTATTTCATCTCCGAAAAGAATCGCACGACAGTCCCATACTCCATAGAACCGCAACACCTTCCGATCATACTCAAAAAAGCCTGCTTTACTTGACTTTTTTGACTATAAAATAAAATAGCACATCATAATAATAGCCAAATATATTTTCTGTAATAAAATTGATAACCTTTGCAGTTCCAGTTCCTGTGCTTACACTTTCATTCGACGAAGCCGTGCCAGGAACACTTTTCACTCTACTTTTACTTGACGATCGTGACATGGAAGACCTTTTCGATGGATCATACACTGAGGCTGGCAATTCCAATGGTTCGCCAAATGATAAACCTAAATCATAAAAGTAATCTTTTGCTGCTCGATCACAGTCTAATATGGTGTATACTCGATTATAAATATCTAATTGAGCACCAGCATAAAAATCTTCTAAAGTATAATATAATCTTGGTCCACCTTGGTCATTCTGATTACTTGGTTTAACTATTTGGTGCCTTTTTAGAAATTTTCCTTGCCATGTTCCACTATTTTCAACTTTTGGTTCACGTATTTCTATTGAATTATCTTCAAGGAAAACTCTTATCTCAACTTTCCTTGTGTCGTAGCCTTCGCTATTCTGTAATTTCTCACTGAATAACCCAAGAAAGGTAAATACTTTGGAAGTATTTGTCACAAATGCAGGCAGTGAATTTTGGGTGGTATATGGAAGTGATCTAGATTTGTTTATGCGATCTTGTTTTTGTGATACTAAACTATACCTTCCGTTTACGTCATTGTACGCCGTTCCTTGTCTTGGAAACGAATTAAGTATCTTTGAATACTCTTGCAATTTCTGTGCAGATTCAAAGTATGTATCCAACGTCATATTATTGTCTATATCAAAAGAATTTTCATCAAAAGATGGTGATAAAGGGAAGGAATCATTCAGTGGAGTTAATGCAGGTGTATTTGGTTGCGATGACTTGAATTCTCTATACAATTTAGGATTGATTGCACCAACATTTCGCTTGATTCCTGGTAAGTTGGGCAAATCCATAGGTGGAAGTGAACCTGAGTTTTACAAAATTGGGTGATAATTTGTTATTTGATGGTTAAATGTTTATGATTTATGATTACGTTACCTGTAGAGTAGGCGTTTGAAATACTCATCGGTATCAATAAGCGTTAGTAAGGTTGCTTTTGTTTGTAGATTCTTTATTTTCTCTAGAGTTGATAGCAGATAATTGTCGCTTTATTAATAAGTTTATAGATAGAATCTTAGATTTCCAATTTCCAACACAAAAAAAAGCGAAACTGTTTTATCGGTTTTACCAGTAGTTTTTAAGATCAGCAATCATTGATGAAACCTTTTCTACCTCTATACAGATAACCAAAATTAGTTATATATTGAATTTCTATGAAAATCCTAATGATGGGGATTTCATTCATTCATTCATTCATTTTACCAGCAGGTATTCATTTATGTTTTTATGTTTTTATTATTTTATACGGTATATATATATGCTAGTTTGGGCTAAAGTTTATGAGAGGTCCCAAGTCTGGACCGCGGTATGTACTACAGTAGTGTAAACTGTGGTATAGACCGTAGTATAAACTATAGTACATACTATTCAAACTTATTTTTCTCTTATTATGAACAATTCTGGGAAAACAATACTTAATTAAATTTTATAAAAACAACCATAA
>VKHH01005969.1:2500-34430 GCA_015144975.1 Epipyxis sp. PR26KG | reverse complement strand
TTTAATCAATGCCAGCAAAAAACAATTTTTTTAATTCAAGCTGCTTAATTTCAAAAAAATATATTATTATTATTATTGTTATTGTTATTATTATTATTATTATTATTATTATTATTATTATTATTATTATTAAAATAATAGATCAAATATCTCTTAAAACATAATAATATTATTATCATTATTATTATTGTTATTATGATTACTATTATTATGATTACGTATTCATTAGCGCCTCTGTGTAGCATTTGTTGTGACAGTTACTTGTTACAACTGCATGGCAGTTTATGTTACCAAGTATCTCTCTGCGATTTGGCATGCCATCTTAGATAATTTCAGACCAATTACGATTTGGTAAGCACGAAATATCATATTATTTTACTTTTATTAATTTTACTAAAATATGGATGTTATTATGAAAACTTGATATATTTTTGATTATTATTTTTAATAGGGGATTGGATTTAGCAATATTCTATGTGATATATCCTAACCAAGGTATAATACTCAAAATTAATATTTAATACAATCATGTATTTACATTCTTATTCATATTATTTGTTTAGGTTTTGGTGAGAAATGGGTTCCAGCGAGTTGGTTACAATTGACTGGTTTACTGGTATGAAATATTCTTATTTAAAAAAACACAAAATATTAAATACATATTATATGATAATTTAATAATTTAATTACACATCTATCAGTTATATGATTTTTTACACTTTTCTTGTCAGAACTCTTACACACAATCATATGTTACACAATTTCTTTAAAAAAAATCATGTCGATCATAATATTAATGATTTTTATAATCATATTTAATTAATATAAATATTATAATTAATCAATATCTTATAATAATTAATAAGAAGAGTATAAAAATCAATAATAAATTTATTCTTTTTCATTATTTTGATAAGCCAACACTTATATCAAGTATTTGGATTATAATAATAAATCATTTGAAAATTTCATATTTTTTTAAAATGATTATTATTACAAAATATTTATGATGAATATATTATGTATGTTACTAGGTTTTGTTTTTTGGAACGGCTGTATACAATGGATCCATCTTTGTGTGTGAATCCGGTTACACAGAAATCCCGGGACATGAAAATAATGGTGAACCAGTCATTCGCACAAATTCAATAATCAAAACAGAAGAAGCGATGTCATCAGGTGTTATTTCAAAGTAAGCCTTATGAAAAATCTTATAAATAGATTATATAAGTTATACTGTTTTTTATTATTATTATTTGATATTATTATAATAATTGTTATCAAAATCAATAAAATATTATTATTCTAATATTATTTATACTTTATTATATTGGAATTATTATATGTGTATGTTTTAACGAAAACAATAATAATAACATTCTAAATAATAATAATAATAAAATAATTTTTATTAATATAAAAATGTTAAAATATAATAATAAAATTTATATTATTTCTTTTATTAATTAGATCTCCATTAATATTTGGTGGTAAAAATAAAGCTGCTGAAGAACAGAGAAAATTAGAAATGATTGAAAATTCAACAAATAGAAATCAATATGGACGATCAAATGAAGTTTAAGTAGTCAGTTCATTAACCGTTCATTAATTTTAAAATGTTAGCTAATTATAATAGTTGAATTTTGATGAAAAAGTGTATTTATTATCAATAATAATAATAATATTGATTGTTTAACATGAATCTCTGAGATTATTATGCTTTATTTTGTGATCCTCTTTCTGTTAGCATGACAGAATAATAAATAATAGATTCATTTGTCAAAAAATCCTTAATATTTATTAAAATTAATTGAAAACTAAAATAGAATATTTTCATAAAAGGGAAATATACTCAAAAGAAATCATTATAATATTATAATAAGAAGAGCGGATATGATAGACTATAATGAATAAATAGTATTGAGAAAATATATGCTTAGTCTACTGTTTAGAAGAATGAGCTGTTGCAGCATTGATTCATACTACATACAATACGGAATATATCCAAAGTAAATTCATTGCAAGTATGATAAGCAAAACTCAGCAGGTGAAATCAAATAAAAAATATATCCATATTTTGAGGGTATGTAATAATTGAAAGACTAAAACACCGGATGTTATGGTGATGTTATGGTGGGTTTGAGGGGATGTTATGGTGCAACACTAGAAAAAAAACGAAATGAGTGGTTGTAGGATAATAGGACGAAGGTAAGGAAAGCTGCAAGAAATCTATTTCATTAGTTAAGGCCCAAGTATCGTTACATCCAGCATTCTCCTATGTAATGTTAACTAACTTCAAGTTAAATTAAATGATGAACCACAATTCCCTATACATTACACCGTTGCAAAGCTCAATATTACCCTCTCAAAGAAATGAAGTATTTACAAATTTTGAATAAAATATCTTCAAAAGTATTATTATATTATATATATTATTATATTTATTGTAGTTATTAACTGCTTGTGTTAACAACTGATATTGAAAACCTCAGCTTGTTTAATGATGACATTAAAGTATGGGTGATGAGCTAAGTCAACAATGATAACGAATCTTAATTATTATCAGAATCAGTTTTTCCCTGTCATGATTAAAAAATAACAACAATAATTTTATCAAAACAATCATTACTATACATTATTGTTAACAAGAATAAATAAATCTTATCAGAAATAATATTACTATTTTAAGTAAGTTATTTAATTTTTTCATTCTTATTTCTCTAAGAAAATCATATATGCATGATTTATCTTTATTCATCAGAACAATCAGAACAAAAAGAAATAATTTATGTAGATTTTGATGAAATAATGGATTGAAACCATCTTTTCAAATAATCAATAATTAATAAATCAAATTTCTTTCTAAATGCAATCAAATCTTTTGTTTCATATAACCATATTTCTGAGATTCGAAATAAACGTTTTGGTAATGAACTACTTTTCTTGATTGTAGATGAAAACCAATGCCATACTTCAGGTGGAAAGGTATCTTTCAAATGATACCATCCTGTCTTATCAACATATGCATCCCAGATTTGTAAACTTAAAATAATAAAAATGACCATTGATAAAATGACTCCAGCATGTCTTAATAATGAATAAGATAATTTTGTAGAATATATTAATAATGAGATTGCAATACCACAACCAATTGTCCAAAAAGCAACAATAATCCCTTCTAGTAAGAACTGGTCACGACCTTGGGTAGCAAATATGGTTAATGCACCTTGACGAGTATGACCAAGCAATGGAGCTGATTTGATAATACAGAAGATAGAACCACTCACACCAACTGCAAAGCATATCTAGATAATTATCATAACATTTGTCAAGAAATGAAATGAGTTTATTATAGAATTTTTTTAAAATAATAATTTCAAAAAATATAAAATATCATGTTAAATTAAACAATCAGAGTATTTTAGGATAAATAATGACAGAAAAAGCTTAAGAATAATATGATGGAATAATATTATTTATGTTATTATTGTTATTTGTAAATAAAAAGAGAAAATTATCAAAAATATGATATCATAAAAAATTATTGAATAAGACCAATTATTATTAGATTGCATTTAAAAATTATAGAATAATTATAAGTATACTTACCGAGCTTACAATAATCCAAATGTTAGTATTTTGATACCATAATAATGCTTTGTAGAAATCAAATGATGCAGCAGAAACAAGTAAAGCAATTAAGATCGAAATAATACATAATAACACTAAATATGGCATAGGATCAACAGTAACATTAATCTATGAATATTCAGTAAAAAATATAACATAAAATAAAATTCCATTTTTTAATGTGAAATCTGAAAATAAGATTAAATAAAACACTGTCATCACTACAATTGTTAATAAAATAAAAATAATAATAATTAACCGAATGAACTAACAAAAAGAATTATTAAATTAGATTCAGTTGAAATATATACATAAGTAATGTTTAGTTATAGACATATATAATATGTTAAAAATATGAAAAAATCTTTTTATTATTCATTATTATAATTATTTTTGGAATAATTATTATAATTCCAATAATACTATAATTTATGACAGCAAATTTCATACCTTTATTCCAATCGCTTGATTAATGGCATCTAATAAACCAGAAGAGCCTTCCATTAGTACTCTTACATCAACTTCATGATTGTTCATTTTCATTTTTGGTGACTTTATTTCAGTTGCTGGTAAGATATACACTCTAGGGATTGTTTCTACTTCCAAGTCATTGAATAGCTGTCTTGCATCATCAACTTCTGCAATGAAAAATACTAGACGAGATTTTAGCTCAGTGTTATTTAAATCATGTCCATATTGACTGAAATAGTAATTAGCATTTTCTGAATATATTTGCTTTGTCTTCACGCAAATAGAGCATTTGTATTGTTTACCAGTAGCAGTAAGAACTAACACCGCATGATAATTTCTTGGTCGATCAACAATAAATTGGGTAAAGTTCTTATCACCAAGATAAACTAGAGGATCTTCTTGAGTGACTTTCATTATATGACTGAATTTATCGTTGTCAGTAAAAGTTTTCGATTTAGAAACTGTCGATCTCTTTGATTGTACTTCATTAAAATTGGCAGCTATCAAAAACACAATAAATAATATAGCAAACATATTTACGGTAACTCTTGGATATTTGTCTCTCAATAATCAAATTACAAAATATCAAAATATAGCCAATTGTCAATTGTAACTACTAGATTATTACTTTTGTAAAAATTTCAAATATACCACACTCTCACACTGTAATATGCAAGGCAACTGTACAGTATATATATCTTTACAATTCTTTGAACTTTTATTATACCGTAACTTTTTATATATATATATTAAAAAAATTATCACAAAAACGAACCCAAAACTTTATTAGTAGGGGGGGATAAGAGATTTCTTCTTGGTTGGTTGTTGTTGTTGTAAACTGCTAAATAAAACGGTAAAATAAAAGTTTTATAACACATATTACAAGATTTCTCCGTCTATGTGTTGTGGTTATTATCTTTTTCTTGATTAATTTGTTTGAAATAATTTCACAATTATGGGTAACGCTTGAATTCTACGACCAGTTTGAATATCTGTATGAACAAACACTACTGTAACTAAATATCTCAGAAGGAAATATTGATTCCTAGAGTCACAGTTTATATTAAAATAAAGAAGTATTTCCACAGGATTTAATTGTCTAAAATAAGTTTGTTTTTTGTCCTTAACTATGGTCATAGATAATTAAGAAGGGAGTGAGTATTAACTATATATAATATTCACCCTGCGCTATTTTTCATTATCAAAATTTAAGATAAAATAATATGCATATGTATATGTATTCGTTAAAACGAAATTAAAAACTAAAACTAGTCTGCAGCATTTATCATCCCAACTATTATACTTTGAGTTTTCCATTACTTTTCACCAGATGTCCTGCAATTATTCCTCCAATAACAAAACCAGTTCCAATGAGTGGGGGTTGACGCACCACTTGACTCAATTCGTAAGTACAATAAGCGGTTAACAATGGCTTTAACAGAGAATACACAGTTACATTAATATCTACAGTAAAACAAATTAAAATAAAATTACCGGGATTATCATTGCTGGAACTTTTTGTAAAGCAGTTTTTTGAGTAAATGGATTCTTCATCAACACCACTGCGTAAAAAACACCACCAAGGAAAGCATAAGCCATATCGATGCCGATCTCACCAACACCTGGTCTTGCAGCATCATACCAAATCAAAGACACCAAAGAGAGCTCAAAGATGCCAGCTGGAACCCAAAACCATTCTGGTAATGCAGGGAACAATTTCATTGTTTCTTTTTTACTGAATGGAATAAATTTACTTACTCCTGAGGCTGTGAAAACAAAGGAAAGAAAATATTTTGGAAAGTATGGAGGAATAAAGGATAAAAGCATTGTGTCAATATAGTGCAGACAGAATAATAACGGAATATTACTTAAAAGTATACTCTAATAAACTCAGAAATCATGGAAAAATAGATATATATAATAATACCAGGAACACCGAATACCGAATACCTGCCTCACCCGAAAAATAATTAACGTTTAATGCTAATGTGAAACGCATAACGATAAAAAAGTAAAACATCATCACAACAATTGATGTTTCTTAAATAGCATTCTTTTGGCAAGTTTATCTTCAGCGAGACCAATAAATTAATTATTCTTTTGGATACGTTTTGTGCTAAATTTAATTCTCTATCGATTCTTTCCAAAGGAATCTTGATTTCTTACTTTTTACAAATTTGATTCTCTGACGATATTATTCCTTTGCCGTTTCTGACCTAAGGCGATGTTGGCATGATTATGGAATAACAGTTAATAATTTTTATATGATGTTCGTGCATTCTTGCTGGTATAATTTTGTGTTATACCTGGAATACTATATCTAATACCGATACGTTTTTGTACCCTGGTACCTGCTGGACTGGTATATTCACGATTGTGAATTAACTGAGCATTATTCAATACATCAACAATTAAGTTCCCTTTGATTTATGCAGTAGATCAATAATTTGTACAGTATATCATGGGCCATATGATGTAGCAGACAAGAAGAACATTGTTTTACTCGAAACGTTATTTGTATTCTATTAGCATGTACACTAATATAACCGCAATTTTCTAGTTATAGCGTGTAACTGCAAATAATTAAATTCATAAAAACATAAAACTACTGTAAGTTATGGAAGAAACTGTTCATGAAGAAGTTGAATCTCCTCAATTGGCCGATGTATGGTCAAACTATACAAATGATTATTCATATTTGCAGTCAAAAATGCCAATCACGCCATATTTCAATGATGCCGCTGGTGATACTATTATATCTTACACAGATTTATCAAACAAAATGACAGTTTTGGATGTTTGTGCTGGACCTGGAACATTTACATTGGCGGTTATGAAAAGAATCGATCCAATATTGAGATCTACAATGAAATTCATCATTACTGATTTTTCTTCAACAATGATTGATGCAGCGAAAATTGCAATTCATGAATACGATGAAAATATTGAAACAAATTGCTCATTTAATGTAATGGATGTTCAAAACATTGATATCGCTTCAAATGAAATAGATTTAGTTGGTTGTACGTTTGGTTATTTTGTTCCAGATCGACAAAAAGCTTTTAGTGAAATTGCTAGAGTTCTTAAACCGAATCGATCCGCTATTATAACGACTTGGAAATATATTGGTTTAGCTGAATTAATGAGAGTATTTATGTCATATTTAAATATTCCTTCTGCAAGTAGCATTGAAGATAAGCCAATCGATATTTGTGGAAATGGAGAGTTATTAAAAGAAGAATTATTAACATTAGGTTTTTCAATTGTTAAAATCGAAGAAAAATTACATAATTTTGAATTACCATTAGAAGATAAATTAATCGTTGCTATATTATCTAATCCACATATTGCAAAAGATGCAGCACAATTATTAATCCATCCTATGACATTTATTCTTGAAGAATTTTATAAATTTGTTTTTAATTTTTTAGATAATAATAATAATAATAATAATAATAATAATAATAATAATAATAGTAATAATAATAATAATAATAATAATAATAATAATAGTAATAATAATAATGAAACATTATTTATTGTGAATAAAGAACGAAATTCAATTAATATCCCATATGAAGCAATACTTGCAATTTGCACAAAATAAATTCAAAAAATATTTTTTTCCATGGTTGCAATACAATTTCTTGTATAACTATGAATATTATGAATGAAATAATGTTTATCATATACCTTAATTATTATTTTTAATTCCATTAAAACAATCATTTTAAAATATAAAATATTGAAAATTGTTATGAAATAATTATTGAGACAGTTTCATTGTATTATATATACCATAAATGTATTGCAATAGAATTGACATGATAAATTGTATATTAAAATCATGTTTAGATTATTTTTAATTCTTGGTTTTCCTTTAAAATTGGCATCAAAATGAAATAATTATAATTATAATAAATAATTTGACTTATTCTGTTTTATAATTATTTCAAATTTAATTTTCAAATAATTCAATTTCATTTTGATTAATCAAAATTTTCTTGTGCAATCATTAAAAAATCAAAATAAGTGTCTACTCTATCTGGAGTTTCAATCTATAAAATATTTATTAATATTTCTTTTAAGAATTTTGATGTTTTTCAAATATATTTTTTTAATCGAAATATAATTTATAATAATAAAAATGTATGGTACCTGATGTTGTACACACATAATTCCTGACGAATTAATTCGAATGTATGTTTCTTTTGAAACAGATAAAGCCTTTGTAATATTATTAGTAATTTAAGAGAAATAAAATAATAAAATAATGATAACAAATAATTTTTTAATGTTTTTATTTGATCATGTTTTTATAGCGAGTTTAAATATTAAATTTATAATTCTATCAAAGAAGCATACCTTCATTCCAAGTAACATGGAACTTAATGGATAAGAAAATGCGATTGCATTTTTACAATTAAAAGAAACAAAAGCATCTGATGACCTATTATATGATAATAAATTTTTATTATTTGTTTAATCATTCCACTTAATTTTCATATTATTTTACCTTGGAATTTGTATTTCACTTACGCCCGTATTTTCACCAGTTGATAACTACGATAAAAAATAATAGCATTTTAATTTGATTTAATTTTGGAAGAAGAAGTTGAAATAGTACATAATAATACCGTCAATGCTATATTTGAATCAGAGTGAACAATGAATTGAATTGGGCCAGCCCATACCAACTCTGTCAAATCTATTATTACAAAACGGAACCACCGCTAATATTTACATTTCATAATATAAAGCGATTATTCTTTTTCTAATTCATACCATGCATTGCATCTCGAAAAGCATCCGATTTAAGTATTATTTGACAATTTTCTGGTTGACTACGAAATGCTGCAAATAATCCATTCGCAGTCTAAACAAGCAATCATTTTATAGATATTCTTTTTATTGTGAATTCTTTTTTATATTGATAATTGTACCTCATCAACATCATCATTTTCTAAATATATTGGTAAAATATCACATGTTATGACAATTCCTGATATATCTTCCAATGAGATCTTAAATAAAGCATCGATACCCTAAAGTAGTTAGAAATTCATGACATATTATATTTTATATACTGTAAACTACAGATGAAAACAGATTTTGAAGTTAACAAACTCACTGAATATGTTAACGTTGCAACAATATTTTCAGTTGATGTCCCAAACATTTGAAAGCAGTCAATAAGAACAGGTAAATGAACAGAAAATTTGACGATATCCACTTCGCATACAAATTCTTCAAACATTTGTGTCGGTAATGTTATCCATGCCTTTAATATATAAAGGAATAAAATTAAACGTTGGTATATTGAATATATCATGATGCAGTACCTGTGTTGATTTGGTTAAACCAACAACTGTGAATTTCAATTCTATGATCAAAATAATTTATGGTGAGTTTATTTTTTTTGTTTAAATTATCTGCGGGATACGATATCAAAACCTTCTTTGGTTGCTTCAATATGACAAACTTGATCTTTCGATAAATCTGCATTGGAATCAGTAAGGCAACTAAGTACATTCCCTATTGCTTTTAAGTTATCGATTCTGCATGAAAAAGATCCTTCAACATCATCATATTCCATTGCTTAATATTATTGTGAAGTTAAAGATATAGATATAGCGACGCACATATACAGTAACATTGATATTTGTCAAGTAACTTTACTTTTTGTATTTTATTTCATTTGAAATAATACTGATTAATGCACAAGCCCTTCCCTTTATGGTTCAAATTTTTGAAAAATTTAGTGCACAACCCCCATCTTTTCAAAAGAAAATGTTAGCGGTATATATATACAAATAGATGCACATATTGTACAGTAGCACTGTAGCTTCATTTATAATAGAGAATGTTAGAAGAGAAGGATTATACTTTAGTCTTTTGTCGTCGTCGAATTGCTAACAATGGAGAAAATAACTGCAACGAGATTTTATTAGGTAGGTACGTGACAATACTAATATTCTGAAAATAATTAATACTGTACAGTAGTAATGAACCATATTGTATGGAAGTTTTATGCTGTACATATTGTATGAAATGTGAGTGAGTTTTATACTGTGGTTAGTGTTTCATAATTACTTTTCTGTTAGTACAGTATGTCAACTTTATTACATATTTTAAAAATTAATTAATTTACTGTAATTTTGTGGATTCATTGGACAAAAAGGAATGAAGAAACGAGGATTTGGGGTTGGCAAATGGAATGGATTCGGTGGGAAAATTGAGCAGGGAGAAACAATTGAAGAAGCTGCAATTCGAGAATTGAAAGAGGAAAGTGCGTTGAATACAACTGACTTGCAAAGAAAAGGGTATGTTGTATTCAAAATGATAGAGTCAAGCAAAATAATGAGAGTGCATATATTTGAGACTTGGAATTTTGAAGGTGAACCAACTGAAAGTGATGAAATGATACCACAGTGGTTTCCAGAAAATTCTCTTCCTTTCCAACAGATGTGGCCCGATGATCCGTATTGGATGCCTCATTTACTGAACGGGAATAATTTTATTGGAAGGTATTGACTCTTCACTTTTAATTATGCTACATTTTTAAATTATTTTGCATCATTTCTGAAACTGTTTAGATTTGAATATGAAGACGACGAGACAATTGTCGATCATACTTTGACGCTACAATAATTTGATTTAATTAAGAAATCGTAGTTCAACGACAATTTCCCCCCGCAATTATGATAGTTTGGATTTTTTAAAAACACTTCAATTCAAAACATTAATTTGGTTTGAGTTAATAATTAATTAATTAATTGAAACACAAAAGCTTATACTAATGAAGTTATGACATTGCAAGCCAATCCAGTGTATCCAGCGAAACATGTGCATAATCCAGTTGTATAATCACATTTTCCTCTTCGTCCACATTCGTAACTGTTGTAATCAGAATATTGTACCTCAGTGATATTCTTTTGGAAAGGGACCAACTCTAAGCCAGTCAACTTAGGAGAGCATCCATCACCACAGAGGATAGATTTAACAGTAATAAGATGTTGAGGACCTTGGACATTATCTCCAGTGAAAGTGACATTGATACCACAAGCATGGTCGCTAAACATTTTACCATGTACTTCAACTTTGTCGATGACTCTGTTAGGCAGTTTCAACAAGGCGTTCTGAATATTCAACACAAAAGAGTGAAAATCCGCAGATCCTTTGAAGAAGTCAATCGGTTGAGTAGTATATGTTTCATTGAGTTTACTTTTAAATACCAATGCAAAAGTCTTAGTAGGATACATTGCATTTTGGTCGATGTCTGATCTGTTTGCCTGAAGTTCAAATTGTTGAGTTTGATACTTCGCTGAGACGAGGGTGTTATCACGCTGATCCATAACATCTGTAGCAAATTGGCACATTCGTTTAGAGCAATCCACATCAGTATATTCAGGATCACATACACATCCTCTAGTCTTGGATTTATCCCAGTAATAATAATCATCTTTACCAACATAAGTGAAATCTCCAGATGCATAGTAATCATCAGGTTCAGATTTGTATAAAAGATCTTCGATGTATGTGCATCTACCATGTCCTGAACAGTCATTTGGGCAAGCTGTTCGTTGACATCCTTTTCCTTCATAACCAGGGAAGCATTCGCAATCGCCAGTTTCTCGATTACAAATTCCTTTATTTGAGCACTCAGCATATTTGTGATGAGAACCGATTTTGTCTGGTGTATCAACCCAAGCAAATTCGTAAGGGCATATTCTTTCAGAGCAGTCGCCAGAATCATGACTCATTCCAAGTCCCCAATTATCGTAACATTTGCACACTCCACGAAAACCACAAGTTCCATGGCCAGAACATGAGTTATCACATCCAGCATTCACAGCTATGATGAAAGAAAGAAAAACACACACCAAAGCTAACATTTTAATATTTAGCTATCAATAAATTTTGTATTATTTCATGTTGTTTATATTGAAACGCTGGCGGTTTCAATTTTTGGGTAAAATCTTGAGCGGACGCCGCGCAACAAAATATATTATTATCAAAAAAATTACCAGCTTCATTTACTTTACTTTTTAACTTGTTTTTGTTAAGGAACTAATTGAACTTTCATTTTTATTTGATTTTTCTGTGGTTATTGATTATCTTATTGAAGTATCTATCAATCAAAGTTTAAATGGGCTTTTTATTATGATTTATAGCTTATTCCTCTAGTCTAGATTTACTTGATATGATTTTTTCTTGCTTAGTAAATTCATTTATTCATTCATTCATCAATCGATCCATATAAAAACAAGACTTAACTCCGTTTTCAGAATTCAGGGTTCAAATTTTAATATGCAGGTATTGTTATCTAGTTAAACAAGTAGTTCAATTCCCGCCCTGAATCTATAGTTTTAACTACTTAAACCGCCCCTGCCAAAGTTTTTTCTAGTTTTACCAAGCTAATAATTTTCAATTATAAGTATTCTTACTCCTTTAAAAGATGTTTCAACTGTTTTCCGTCGCAGCAACCAACATTGAAATTTTGTAGCTCCGAGTAATCCATTCATACAAAAAAGTATTTCAGGATGTGCATTGTTTATTAATTGTTTCATGGATAATTGTGTACTTTACTTCATGTGGCTGATTTCCTTGATTTCTGAGTTAACTTTAGCTTTGTTCAGTAACTGTACGTGATATATGTATCGCTTAAACAAACAGTCATTTCGTCATTTCATTAAAGTGTTTGTAAAAACTGATCTGTTGTAAAGTTGTAAATTAACTTATCAGCTATAATAAAACTTTTACCAAACACTACAGTAATTTAAATTGTTGGAATATTTGAATTTAATTTCGTATCCCAGTAGGTAACAGGTGTTGTGTCATTGTATGGTTGTGTCTGAAGTCCCAATAACTTAAAAAATAGTTATTACCTTACCAATACTACTACTTTATTTTTTACTTTGAAATACAGTACAGATATTAGAATAGTGAAAATATAAATTCCACAGTTTATTTTAAGGAAATTCAGAAAACAAAACTTTAGAACTCATTTTGATGATATAATGAAGCCAATAGGAATGCGTATACGTTTGACAGATATTGAACAAAAAAAAATATCAACTAACAATGATTCAATAACTACCATTAAAAGTATTGAAGATAGAATAAAAGAATTAGAAAATAATATTGAATCAGAAATTGATTCTGATTATTCCGATGCCGAAGATGATAAGATTTCTCAATATCAGCCACTTACTGGTAATGACGGTGATAAACCTTTAAAAATTGAGCGTGATGCAAATGGGAATATAATTCGTATGATATCTGTTTTATCAGAAAAGGAAAGTATTGATAAACTTCCAAAACAATATCTACCAACAATTTTACGTAAAAATAATGGATCATATCTTGATAATGATAATCCAAGACCGAGTAAAATAAGATTTATTGATAAAATAAGTCTTAATAATGACTTAAAAATAGATGATGGAAAAATTATTCCTAAAAAATCTAGTTTAAAACAATCAAATCCAAAAAGTGGTTTAGAACAAACAGTTTTAGAAATGTTGAAAAATTATGAGCCTCAATCATATGAAAAAAGACCATTTTATTGTAGAATATGTAAATATCAAGGTACCAATACAGATGAACTTATGAATCACCGTGAAACAGAGAATCATAAAATAGCAATTGAAATTGAGAAAAAGTTTTGTTTTTGCAAAACATGCAAAAAACAATTTACATCACCAGAACAAATCAAAGAACATTTGAAAGGAAAATGGCATCAAGAAAAGTTAGCTAGATTTAAAAGAAATAACACAATATCTTCTTAATATGGAAAACGACATCAAATTTTTCAAAAGTGTGGTATGTAATTACGATATTGCTAATTACCGTATTGGTATAGTTACACTAAGTTGCAGCTCAACTAAATTCTTTACTGTTACAAATTCCGTTAATAATAAATAGGATATTATTAACATATCAAAATCAAAATGGTGATAACTTATTTGAAAGAGAAATTTATATAAAATAAGAAAATTCAAAAAGTCTAAATTTTTCATTTAATGTCATCCATTAATTATAACCATCGACTTATCGGAAATGAGACACTTCTGATGTTGAAATGAACATATTATGCTTAATTCGCTATACTGAATTATTAAATTATGTTACAATCCTAATTTTAATTATAGTATGCATAATTTCTATCAAAATATTCCTGAAATATTACTCATTTTTTCTTTTCTAAATAAATTATTATTCTGATAAAGAATATTTTTGCTAAAAAACATTTCCATTGTTACTAAATTAAATTTAATACTATGATAAAAATGCAAACAAAATCCACTCATTGATTTATTAATAACAACAAGTTTGTGGCACAACTACACTAGCTCATAATCACGCATCACTCAGTAGTTGTTTATTTCCTCATTAATCAGCCTCTTGGCTGATAAGGGGCTAGCGCAGCCACAATAGTATGTAAGAGTAATTGAATAGAAGATTGCTGTTGACAGTCACTTTTCAATGTGACATTAACTTCTAATGTATTGCTGAGAATAATCAATTGGATTAAAAATATTGGTCCATCGATACCAGTTAGTCCATCTACAGGTTGTGCACCATAAACAAATAACTTTATACCAGGTGAAGGGTTACCAGGAAGGGGTCCCGAAGCAATGGTAAATATCTATCAAACAAATTACAAAATTAAAGATAATAATAATAATATAAAACTAATCATTATTGTGTAAGATAGTATTGCCATTACCTTTTGTCCTCTAAAACAAGCTTCTAGTTCAGCAGGATTGTCAGTAAATCTTGACAATGAGCATAGTCGAGTATTGAACACCTCAGGAAATGATGACCATAATTGTTGGAATTTAGGTGGTGTTATATCAGCAGTGTCTTTCAATACAAGTTGAGATGTTGATGAGACTGTTGTATGTTGTGTTGGAGTCACATGTGCTGGGGTATCGTCCCAATCCAAGAGATTCACACTACCCACATTAACATGAGGTTGAATGACAGGAACTGGAGGTGGGGCTGAAGTAATAGGCTGTATAACATCAATTACTGAACCAATATTACTTTCTGTGCGATTAGCCTACAATATAATTATATAGAAAGAATTTTAAAAATAATAAAAAATAGCAATAATAAATAATAATAATAACAGCAATAATAATAATAATAATAATAATAAATAATAATAATAATAACAACAAAACTCAGAAAAATAATGTGCAGACATTTATATTATCTTTTTAAATCAGCCTTACTGACCAGTTGATATTCTTCTTCAATAAATTTAGAAGATGGCATCCCATATATTACTGCTAAAGAATTAAATTCTTGAAATATTTTATTAATTCTTTCCATATCTTTTTTTTCTGCGAAATTCCCATCCCCTATACTGCATGACTTATTACCTGAAAATACTGCTTTAGCTGTATTAATATCAGTGCTTAATAAACGATAATAAAGCAGGGCTCGGTCATGCAGATCTTGATTTGTTGTGGCATTTACAGCATCATTTAAAAGTCTTCCAAGCATAGCTTGCATTTCAGGTGGTCTTTTACAGAATAATTTCATTGCAGATGATAAAACTTGAAGTTTAATTTCTTCACTTGATTCATCATTATAATTATCTATAATAGACTCTAAAATATAAGGAGCTTCAATAACATGTTCTCCAAATTCACCAAGCATCCAAATCAATGCAGATTTAGCATCCGGATCTTCCACACGTTTCAACAACTTTGACAAATGTGGTAATACTAATCCACTAATATTTGGACTTACTCTAATAACATTTGCTATGACTTTTGCTGACTCTGAACGGATATGAGACACATCCATATAGATTAATTCCATTAATATTTGAGTCATTTCAACTGCTACAAGAGGAATTTTTAGAGCAATTTCAGCAATAGATCTAATCGCACGTTTCGATAATTCTGGATCAACATCAGTCACATACTCTCCTAATTCTGTAGAAATATCGCGAGCATTTGTTTCATTCGCAATTAATGGTAATAAATCCACTTTAAGATGTTTCACATGCGGTGGTTCATTATATCGAACAAAGAATTGTCTAAATTCATCATCAAATACACCTTGTGCAGCTGGTTGACGAAGAATTATTTCTAAATGTTTCAATACTGTAAATTGACCTTCTGGATAAGCACCAGTAATTAAAGTTAGCATCGGTGGTTTCGAGCGTAAATAAACTTGAGGTTGTAGTTCTGGAAGCTTTTCTGTTAGTTTTAAGAAACATTTCAAAGTAGCTAATACGGCACCACTATTTGCAGTTCTCAAAACTGGATCTAAAAGATTCATAATTGAAAACATTTCATCATCAGATGATGGTGAATATCTTGCAACAATGTCTAAAATAGTATTTAAACCCCATTCGCTGAATTCACCGACACGATTCAAAAGATTCATAACCATTGTTTGTGTTACTTCAATTCCTCCAGATGATAACTGTAATTCATTGATGGCATGAATCACATTTGTTACCACATTAGCATCCACATCACTCAACATTTGATATAATTGAGGTAAATAATTGTTGGTAACTATCAAAGCTGGACTGAGGACATTTACCTAAAACCAGCATATTTGTCCATGTTAATTCATCACAAAAATTGATAAAATCAAAGTAATCTTTGTAATAAATAATGCAAGACTATAAATGATAACCAATTATAAAATATGGCAAGACTTACTTTCAAAATTCCCAAAACACCAGTTTTTCGAACATATGCTGAAACATCTGTTAATGACTTCTGCAGTGGTTTCTCGATGTACTCAAGGATAGACTCTAATCGCAAATTACATAATGATCGTAAAGCTAAACCTCTAACTAATGGATCCTCATTATCACTGAAAATATTGATCACACATGAGTTAGAAATATAAAAAATTATACTGTAGTTTCATAATAAAACATCGATGATTAAGTCATATTCCAAAAATAATAATGAACAAATAACAAATAATCAATAACAAATAACTTATATATTCAGCATAATTTTTTCTCACCAATCCCTACGCAATGAATTAATACACATGATTGCTAGATCAGGTTCTTTTACTGCATAATTGCACAGGTATAAATATACCATTTTCTTTACAACTATATCTTTTGTTTCGATTGCCTAAAGTCAATGATATAATACCAATAATAATAATTCTGAACATATTATTAATAATTCAGAACTTACCATTATCATATCTGTAAAAAGTCTTGATACATCAATACCAAGCGTCATATAAGCAATCACTTTTTTAATGATTTCTCTCTTTCGCTTTGGATCTCGCTCAACGTTAATATTTTTCAGCAACTGAGAGAAAAATACAACACATATTTTACACAAAAGTTCATAAAAATATAATTAGTATTGAATACAATCTTTAAGTATTGAATAAATAAGTATGAGCTTTGAATAAGTTACTCTCAAGCTCACCTGTTTCAGTTCATTTACTTCTCCTTTCTTTTGATCAACAAAATAACCTACTGCCGCTTGGTTTGCAGCAACATCATTTTGATTATTTGACATCCTTACTTGGATGATGGCTAATAATTTCCAAAATAAAGAAATATGTTTTGTAGTTTTTAGTTTTGAGATATTTCATCACACAACGTATAGTTCGAGTTTACCGTTATAAGAACTCTTGCTGTAATACGTTAAATCGTAAAATCAGCAAGAAGAATGAACAACTAGTATAACAATTTAATATTTTCATATGATAAAAATAATAAAATAATATCAGCACATACATATATTTTTATTGATTTTCAAATCTTCTGTCCCTCTAAGATTTGTTTTGCAGCCAAACGATTTTTAAAGGGGGATTTTTTGCATGAGGTGGCATATTTGCACCAAACATTTTACACACAAGTACCGTCCACACTTCTATCTGACACAATATTCAAAAAGGCTTCACAGATACCATAAATTTCTCTTAATATATGCCTGTATGCATTGCGTGAAAACAGAGCCCAAACAGGTAAAAAATGTTGATATAATTCAAATGTATTCTTTTATTGGGACATGATTACATCATTCCTCCATTAATTTTTTTAATATTGAATAATTGTTATTTCTTTCCAGGTCGATAAAATCATCAACGCTCAACTGTTCCTAGGAGCATTAGTATCTCTTAGGGAGTCTGATATTTCCTGACATTTCTTTCTGGAATAAATACAGTAATTCACCAATAAACTAATAAATGATCTCTCCATCAGTCTTTTCGGACGATTCAAGAGGTAAATTATTTGTTGTAACAATTCCTTTTAAATTTATTCATAGTTAATATACTTTATTATCGAACATCACAATTCAGGAGGTTCCCCTTCGGACATGTCCATGAAAATGTCCGATTCGGTACAACAAGATAATAATATTAGCAATCATACATCTGATTATGAAGCTTCCGCCTCCGAAGATGAACACTCTACACCTGATTATGTTCCAGGGTGCTTTGAAGGTCCAGAAAAAACAATGGAAGTTGTTTTTCGACCTGACATGGGTGCCGAAAATGGATTGAGATCATTATCACGAAAACAATTAGATATACTTTGTACAAAAGCAAAATGTACAATTTTAAGTTCTGTTTCCAATAATTATATGGATGCTTATGTACTCTCCGAGTCATCTCTCTTCGTATACAAGCACAGATACATCATGAAAACTTGTGGAACGACAACTCTCCTCCGGTGCTTAGGCACCTTATTAGAATACGCAGATGAGCTTGGGATGGAATTGACATGGGTTGGTTACAGCCGCAAAAATTTACTGTTCCCTAGTGCCCAATTGTGGCCACACTCCAGCTTTGGAGATGAAATTAGATACATTAACTCCCATGACAAGCTACAAGATCGTCTAAAAGGTTCAGGTTATATTTTGGGTCCAATCACCGGAGATCACTGGTTTGTATATGTTGCAGATCACTCCAATACTTCACTTCTAAAATCGGTAAAGCCAAGATACATTCCTCCAACGCCATCAAATGAGAGAACCATCAATCTTATGATGTTTGATATGGCACCTGAAGTTGCCCAACTGTTCTTCAAGTCAAACTGCTCCACTGGTAAAGAAATGACAGTCAAATCTGGCATCCAAAATTTATGTATTGGTGCTACAATCGACGAAACTGCATTCACGCCTTGTGGTTATTCGATGAATGCAATCTTGCATGATGCTTATTCGACTATTCATGTAACTCCAGAGCCGGAATGTTCTTATGCATCTTTCGAAACAAATACTTGCTTGGATAACTATGCTCCACTAGTGAGGAATGTTTTGATGGTTTTCAAACCAAAAAGATTTCTTTTGACTTTGTTCGGTGATGAAGGTGCCATTAAGAGCATGAAATCTTTGCCTACGGATGTTAAACGTATTAACCTCAATTCTTTTGGTAGTTATTCAAGATCATCACAATCATCGACAATGGTTGATATGGATTTAAGTTGCCAAATGGCCTGTTTCAGTCTCGATTCGCCATCAGATGATGTGTTTGATCCACGTAACGCTTCGTCATCAAAACTAAATTTGCGTGAACGAGGCTATTCTATGTGTTAACCACAGAATTTGTTCTTAATAAATTTTGATTGAAAATTCTAATTGGGAGGGGAAGGATTTGATACGCTAATGTGTGTTATACAGAATTATTTGATTGGCTGTTATTTGCTATTGGTTGGTGAAAGTTTTGGATTTAAGTATAATCTGATCTCGATTGGGAGGGAATGGTTTGATTGCGCAATATTGTCAAGTACTTATCAATTGTATTCCTGTTCTGAATTGAATAGACAATGCTTTTTGACTCTGTTACTGATGTATCATTGCATCAAACATGATGGCATTACTGTTAAGTTTTTAAATATTAACTTGAATAAGAAAACTCAGCATTTGAAAACTTTTTCAATTTAGATTATTTTTTGAAATATACATCATCTATTACAACTTCAAATCTATTTAATGTCGTGTCGTCCACTTTTTCTACTCGAACGATTCTTGACCTTGTTTTCGTTGTCATCACGATTACTTTTATTTTTTATCGTAACTTTACTGCTGTTTTCGGTGAACCCTAATCTTCTTCTATTCGAACGATTCTTGAACTTGTTTTCGTTGTCATCATGATTACTTTTATTTTCTATCATAACATTACTGCTGTTTTCGGTGAATCCTAATCTTCTTCTACTCGAACGATTCTTGAACTTGCTTTCGTTGTCATCACGATTACTTTTATTTTCTATCATAACATTACTGCTGCTTTCGGTGAATCCTAATCTTCTATTCGAAAGATTCTTGAACTTGCTTTCGTTGTCATCATGATTGCTTTTATTTTTTATCGTAACTTTACTGCTGCTTTCGGTGAATCCTAATCTTTTAGCGAAGTTATTTTTGCTTCGAATGGGAATTTTATCTTCTCTTAATATTTGAGATTTTCTTTCATTCAAAGTTAATTCATTTCTCAACTTGCGATTAGTATTGGTGCTATTGTTTAAGATATTAATGGGTTTCTTTGGAAGCAAAGCTGCTAATTCTTTTTGTAATAATAATATCCCTTTATTTTCTTTGGATGAAGTCGGTATCATTGGTAGAATTTTATCCCGAGGAACATATGGAAGCAGTGCATCTTCCATAGCTTTTTGAATGATAACCATTCGACGACACAATTCATTCCTTTCCAACAAATCACATTTTGTTAAAACAATCTGTAGCTTCCAACTAACTAAAAACTTTCCTTTTTGACTTTTATTACTATTATTTATATTAGATACTGGTACATCGTTGATACCACCTTCAAAAAGACTTTGAAAATATTGAATATCAGCTTGTTTTATTCCATGTCTTGCATCTAATAATAATAATACTCTTTTTAAAGCTGATCGTTTTGGTTTCTTAATATCATCATCTGGATATGGAAAACTACTTTCATTTAAATAATAATTACATAGTTGATCACATCTTGTTTTATCGTTTTCATTCATGAATGCAAATCCATAACCAGGCATATCTGCAATAACTAATCCTGGTCTTGTCGTATGATCTAATGTTTTACCATGTTTTGTATATTTAGTTTGATTCATAGTATCTAATGCTAATGTATTCACATCTATCTTCATTTCACTGATAGGAACTCTTACGGTACCAACTTTATAGAAGTTAATCTGTTTAGTTTCACCAGGCTTATTAGTAACTGTTGCTTTTTGAATATATGATGAATTATATTCCAGTAATGCATTCAAAATTGAAGATTTCCTAATAATTTAAAATGTAAAAAAATAGTAATACTCTTTAAATAATATAATGTAAACATCAAAGATATTCACAATTATGAATAAATAGTTTACCCCACATTTGATCTGCCAATGATTGCAACTTCTGGTACTGACTGATGAAAATACAAAGGAATGTCATGAGGAGTGTTCGCACTTATTACCAAACTTCCTTTCCGTCTTGATTGAAAAGGGAAAGGAATTTTATTTGCTCTTTCTTCTGTCTTACGATCGACATTACCTTGGATAGCTTCCTTACTATCGTATCGTCTAGCAACAGCAACTCTTGCCTTACGTCGAGCAATATATCCTAATTTCAAATCATCTAATTGATGAAGTATCTTGTCATCTAACGGTGTTAAATTGAATAACTTTCTTCTACTCAATAACTTCTGTGGTTTCTGATTTTTTGTTTCTGAACTCAAGTCGGGTAATGTTGTATTTGAGGAAAACAACATCGCACTTTGTAGTATCACTGTTTTGTTGGGATAACTATGTTTCACAAGGCCACAATTCAACCTTATTAATCTAGTTATTGAGTTCATAATTACAGCTCAAGTATGTATTGTGTATTGTATTATCTTAATAAATTAATTCAATAACAACAATGTAAACTTTTATTATACCATATATACGGCTAAAATGGTTGGTAAACTATTCCCCCCCCCCTATTAATTCCAAATGAACATCTTATTATCTTGTTTTATCAAATTCAATTCGCCGTAATTAATCTTAAACATTGTGGTATTATTCTATATTATTCACGTTTTTAGCATTATTCAGTTAGACTAAAAAATACAAAAGAGCACACAACATTTTATCATGAAAACAACCAGCGGTTGATGAAGCGAAAGAAGATGATACAAAAACAAGAAGATTCAATACATTATAATTGAATAAATCGAAGTTACTTATTATCAAACTTAAATTTATTTGCAAATCAAAAATATCATTACTAAAATAGATTTTTTTATTAATCAAATTAGCACATTCACTTCCGAGTAGATCTGCGATTAACCATAATACATTTTAAGCGAGACCCAGACTTATTTTATCTTGCTCAATCTGATCTGTGCTTCACAGCTTCATTTTCTGTTGTATGACAAAAAAAATTCAATCACTTTATGCACAGCAAATGAAACTTGATGTGATTAATGATTCAACCTATTATTCTACTGAACAATCTTGAAATCAAGTTAAATCTTGCTTATAGATGCTGGATTGATTTTAGTTGCTATTGGATTCAATGATTCTTCTCCTATTACATTATTCGATTGAGGATAATATTTAATAATGGTTTAAAGATAAGGTTCTATAACATTGGGCGAGTAGAAGTAGCAGTAGAGATAAAAAAAACTCTGGACTGTCCATAGTTATTACCCAAGATGAGTATATATTATCTACATATTGATATTTCAATTCCAATAAATAAACTTCGAAATTCAATGTTTGTAATTTGAAATTCATCAATTTAACCTTTCCCACACTCACTCTCACTATTTCTATTTATTGATGAAGCTTTGTATTCCAGGTATTGCTCAGCTGCTTGATTTGCTCTTTCAAATAAAGTCATGGAAGGTTCATTTACTAGAGATATCTGTTCATCCATTCCTTTTACTCGCATTTTCTTTTTTCGCTTGATTGAAGTATCAACCTCATCAACATCAATATTACCATCACAAATCCAAATATTTAATCCATATTTTACTAGATTTCCGATCACAGGAAGGGCTTGATGCGCTAAACGAGGATCAGCTGTTCCGTCATTATTAATATTACAAAATAAAACTCCACATCCTGCTTCTGGTCTAATTGAAAGAACTTCATTTAAACTACGATCATGTTCATCCAAAAGAAGAGGGAATTCTGTGTGTCCTTGTCCATGTGGTAAGGTATTTAAATAGATAAATAAAGTCACCACTCGTCTTGGTTGAACTATTTCAACTGTTCCATCTTCTAATAACGTACCAGCATCATGATGAACGGTAAATCTCTGACCATTAGAATATGAAACGATTTGAAAAGGTTCAACGTTTTGAGTGTGAAGGCCAACCAAATCAGATGCTCTTTGTTCAAGTTTTCGAATCACTCTATCCTGTCCTTTACTTATGGACAAATAGTTGGATGTTCGTTCCGATGAGATGACTTTGTCCTCATTTAACGAATCAGTAAAGGACTTTTTGAATTTTGATTGATTAGCAGTACATAATGCATCAAAATATTTGATTTCTTTTGGTGACAAAAAATTTGATATGTAATATACATTAGGATTCCGATGAATCAAACGCATTTTCTTCGATATAAAAGGATTATTTTCATTGTTTTTTATCCCCAATATATTTTCATCATTTGGCTCTGTTGTTAATCCTGATGACGATTTGTTATGGTCGAGTTCGAACATTGAGTTCAACAGTGTTGGAACACGGTAATTTTGGTAGTTATCAATCAGTCGTTTAGAATGCCTCCTTTCAATACCATTGTATGATTCCTTGCTTGTTTTTGTAATAGACATCATGTATTTTTAACACCTTTTACTGAGTCACAGAAGTTGTAACTTCTCAAGATTGTACAGTATCAGGTATTAGCAGAACAGCTTCAAATTTTTATAAATATGATGATACAAGAATCAAATGATACAATTTAACAGGGATAAATGCCAATATATTTTTCCAACCATCAAAACAATGAACATATATATAGTAATATAGTAATCCGATTTGCGCAGGGATAACTGTATATTCTATATTCTATTTAATTAATTACTTTTTTACGTTAAATTTTTAAGCTTTCTTCAAGGAAAATTACAAGTCTTCTTTGAAATTATGGTAAAAACGAATTCCAATAATTGAATATAATTAAGTTTCTTAAAACTACATTTTCGGCGAAACCGTTTCGTCCCTCTTTACAATACCGGTATATTTTATATGTATGTATTATACCGTATATGTAAATTATAAGCATATTATTGTGTTAGTCTATTAAAAATTACTTCCCAGTCTCTGCTTTTCTCAGAATTAAATCATATAATTACATTATACAAATATATTAATATATTATACAAATTATATGCATTGGAAAACCAAACAATAATAGAAATACTGGTAATATGTGATATATCTATTCATCGAACCAAGGAATTGACAGAATTTGATGAAGAAATTTAAGTTGGATCTCATCATATACTGTAAAATAAAAAGCAGATTGTAGTCCCAAATCTCACTTTTTCGTATTAATATATTTATTTGAATCTCACTATACTATTGGAGGTATGGAAGAAAATGGAATGCATAACGAAATGGAAAGCAATCAAAGCGATATTTTTTCATTTATACCTCAAGCAATGAAATATCTTACCTCTTCGTTTATTTCACTTGGTGACGAGTCGAAAATGCAACACAATTCTGTAGATTCTATTAAAGCATCTTCATCAAATCATTTATTATTGTATTATATAAATATTGATGAAATAGATAATAATATTTCATCTGCTAATATCAATTATTTAACAACTGACTTCACAAGTTTTGAAAGGGAAAAGGTATTTAAGTTCTTGTTTGAAGATGATCGGAAACGAGCTACATTATCGATTTTGCTACAAAAGAAGATTATACGACAAATATTTAATATTAATAACAACGATTTTTCCATAAAATATACAAAAGAGGTATTGTTGGTTGTTTCTTATCCATTTATGTTGTATTGATTGTTCGTTTTGTACTACATAAATATGTTGTATATTAAAGGGTAAACCATACGCCAAACCAAATTGTAGTGTTCAATTTGAGACGTGGAATTATAATGTTTCTCATCACGGGAAATTTGTTTCAATCATTGCTCATTCAAAATTATTGGTAAGTACATATACTTAAATAATATTAATGTTTAAATTATAATAATAATTGTTATGATTAATTAAGATAATATTAAAATTTACGATAAATCTCAATATATAATGATTATTTTCGTGGAATAGGTGGGAGTAGATGTAGTTGACTTCAACACACGTCAAAATGGGATTAATTCGTGTAGAGAATTTGTTGAAATATTTAAAACTCAATTAACCGCTCTTGAGCTATCCGCAATACGACGGTAATAATTTTATCGAAAATTTATAATTATTAGTCGTAGCTTATAATATAAAATTCTCACTTTTCATCTTATTAATAAATATTTTATTTGATTGGTAGACAATCTAATGAAAATTCAAGGTATAATATGTTCTTCTTGTATTGGTCATTAAAAGAGTCGTTCATTAAAGCCATAGGGAAAGGATTAGGATATAATTTGCAAAATGTTAGTTCACTTAATATACTATTTTTCACTAATTCCGGATAGAATATAAGTGATATATTGAGTAATAATTTAATGGATTGATAAATAAAATTAAACGAACGAACAAATGAACTGTTCTCCATAGGTTGAATTTGAAGTCATCCTACATGAGGATAGCTGTTCTATTGAAAGTATGGGATTAGTCAATGTGGATAAAAGTAAAAGCAATCAAACAATTTTGAACAAAAGCGACTTCAAAGGTCATGCAATTGCTATTATATCCAACAACGCAAGACCAGATTGGAGGTATCCTTTCACATCATCTTCAATATACTTATTGTTATTATATTATTTTCATGTTTTGTGATATGACAGGTTTGAATTTCATAATTTAGATAGTCATCATATACTCACCGTCGCATGTGGTCCTTTAGAAGATGCTATATCAAGCTATTCTTCAGAAGCATGGAATAATCATAGCGAATTTGATCATAATAATATCTCTCCAGATATAGATCATATTAATAATGCTGATCACATCAAATGTTTACATAATTGTACGGTTGATCCAACTTATCTCCCTCTGAGTGAATTAAATAATTAATTAATAATCATATAAAGAAAGTACCTCGTATGATATGTAATATATATCACATAGTATCTTATTTATGTGCATCACAGAGGAATTATGAAGTAATATTGGTGGTTACACTTACTGTGTTGAATTAAGATTGTTATTATTGCTATAAAAATCTATCAACAATAATATCTATTACATATGAATTGATTACTTAAGTCAAATGAGCATCGATTCATAAATTATAAGTAGACATGTGCAATAAATTATTACTCCTTATCATACTAGGAAAAATGGAAATCAAAAACAAAATCTCTATCTTCCAAAAAATATTATTATTGAGATGTTTATTCGGTTGAATAAAATACTGGTTATAACCATTTATGATGTATCAGCAGTTGGATTGTATATCTAACAACACACAAAATATGAACCACAAATATAGAAATAATAACGAAACATTTACTGTAATCTCAAAATATTTGTATTCGTTGAATGAAGAAGCAATCGATCTATTTTTAATGGGTTATTATGATTCTCGACTCAAAATGGTACTGAATGTGATAGAATAGAAAACATTACAAAACATTAATAACGAACAACTCGGGACTTCTTATGACAGGTGTGAATTAAAGTTATTTTTGTGAACCAACTTCTCTTCAAAGATAATGGTAATCATCATTTCCAGTAAAGTTAAATTAATCTCATAATATATGATAACATATTTTTTAGTAATTTTTTATTTTCATTTTGCATATTTGAATTTTTATATCATATAAAGAGCCAATCGCACTGTGAAGAACACGTGTTCCCACAGCAATTTAAAAATACTGACCACTCACTGTAGATTATTGAATGAACTTATGCTTCATTGATTGCATGATCATTCATTGATTGCTTCACTTGAAATTATTGCCTATGATATGATTATTCTTGTGCTATCCACAATCACAATAAATTTTAATCATTTAAAGTAAAATCATTTATTTATTTATTTTATAGTTTAGTTTATTATTTTTTTAGTAGTAGTAATACTGTATATCATAATGATAGCGTATTATTGCTGAGCAGTATGAATACTTCAAATCCAATTCTTATTCAGTTATTCTTTTAATCACAGAATGAATTATCAAATCATAATTAATTTTATACTTATTGATGGTTAACCGGTATAACTTTATGGTACCTTTTTTATGTCACAGATGTTCACTATATAATTAATTAATTTTAACTCACATATAATTAATTCCATTTTTCATTCATTTATTCCTTCTTGTGTGGTAAAAACTTTTTTAAAAACGACTTTTTTTTTGTTAAAAACAGAATAATATAAACTCAATAATTGCATTTATTATTTGATATATACAGTATACAGTAATAATGTTAGAATGATCATTCTTTCCACAGATTTTTGATATTATACCAAATAATAGCAGCAATCCATTGAAGTTTGTAACTTAATAAATTATTATTCGGAATTATGATTTGTAGATTTGTAGATAAGTGGTTTTTCTAGTTGACTTGAGTTGAATAAATTAAGTGTACAAAGGGTTTTATTATTATGAATTCAATTAAGCAAACGCAATTTAGTAAATATGTTGATAATGATTCCCATTGTTGTGGATTAATACTTGATTATTTATCAAATAAGTTTCTTGCTCACAAAAATATTTCAATAGTGGCATTAAAAAAGATAAACAATCACATTTTTTGTCAATTACAACTACATCTAATTAAATTTGATTTGATGATTGTATTTGATAATATTCACCTAACAGATATTATCGATCGAAGCAATCATGAAAATAATAGTGTTAGCGAAAATCAACTTTTATTTCACACTAAAACGGAATTGTTGTATTTTTGTGAAAAACTATTTTGTGCTGGAAATAATTGTGATTCACATGCTATCAAATCTATTGTGAATGAATTCATAAATGATTGTCCACCACATACTTTATTTGTGCAACTGCCACCTAATCTAATTGAAGTTAATATATATGAGCATTTCAATGAATCGATGGATGAAAATGAGAATAATAGTATGTTAGTTGATTCATATTTGTTCTATGCAACAAAAGAAGGAGATTGTGTTTTATGGTTATATAATGTGATGTCGACACGATGGGAATGTCTTGCTAAATTTAATTTATTAAAAGACTTTCAATATCATGATAATAATGATTCATCGTATTCTGTAAATCACATGTCCAGTATTATATTTTCACCTATTTATATGAGATTTATTTGGTTAGAAAGTACTGTTATTGATGTACTGGAAAATAATAATTGTGATTATGAGAATAACAATGAGAATAATAAAAGCTATTATTTTCGAGTAAAATATTCATATTTCAGTGTTTTAGAAGACTCTAATAGCTATCATTTATCAATGCCAATCACACTTCTTGCTAGAGAAAATATTAATAATATTGTATATTCTATATTTAATGACTCACTTTGGATCGTATCAAATAATAATACAAAATTATTGCATTATAGTTTTCAATTATGTGGATTATTTGAGATTAATTTGTTAAATTACATTGATACTTCTCTTACTCAGACTAATTATTTATCAACTATGAGAGTTCATACTTATTTACCAAAAATTTCATTTCTATATGATAATAATGAATCAAAAGACATCACATCAATATTATACATCATTTTGAAAAAAGAAATAATCATATTTTTTGCTTCCAGTAAACAAATACGACATGATTCAAGCATATCATTGACATCAATTATAACAACCTCAAATCCAACAATTCAAAATGAATTTTCTTTTCATATATTATATGAAGATCATTATAATTATAGTAATAATTCTAATATTGATTTTCAAAAATCACAAAATAAGAAATTATTTTCATATTTGATGTTAATAACATCCAAAAAATGTTATATTTGTCGAGTGGGATTGTTAGGAAATTATTCTATTGTTACTAGCAACTCGGATAAATTGTTATGGAGTGCATTCAATTTACCATCAGAGTTACAAAGTAAATCTTTAATGATAAAATTAGTGAAACTTGGTGCAAATGAGATAATTGTGAGTGATACTAATGATCGTTCCATCGAATTAATCTTATTCAATCATCGTTATATTTATATATTGAATATTTCAAATAATAATAATAATAATAATAATAATTTTAACAAAAATAATCCAATTCAAATCGAAAGCAAGGTAAGCATTTTATATTATTATGTTGCATCATGTAATATTTTGCATTATATGTTGTGATATGATATTATTTTTTGAATCAATTTATATCTTTTCTTGAATTCATCATGAAATATGCAAAAGAAATGACAAAATTAACTCTTAAATTGCATCGAAAACAAACATATTTATATTTATTTTATATCATTTGCAATATCTATTTTCAGTAGTGAAAGATCCATCTTCTTCATAATCATATCTGCTTAAGAAGGTGGATTGTTCACCTGTGAGATGATACCAAATCAATGAGTGTTTTGTATGAAATTAAAGAATTAACAAACAATTAGAGAAGTTTATCTACGGAGACAATAGAGATTGAGAAGTAACTCTAACAATTAATATCTCCTAAGGTTCAACTAAATCATATCTTTGATATCTAACAACCGTTTCTTGTTAATTATTGTAAATTACTGCCTCCCATAATTAAGCTTCTCATTTTTTTATCTAAAACACTAGTTGAATTTGTATCATCCACAACATCGGATATATATATTTATTATTATTGCTATAATTTTAAAAATAATTTTTTATTACAATTTTATATATTTTATAATTTTTATCATTCGGTAATACTGATTTTTGTGATTATAGATGTGGCAATCATTGTTTAATAATAATAATAATTTGAAGCCCAAGTTGAGAGACGAATCTAAAATTATTCAAAATAAAGAAAATATTTTAGAAATGGAAGTTGCTCAAATTGGAACTTTCAATCAAAATAATGATAATAATCAATATTCAAATTTAAATGAAGAAATAATTGATCGAAGTGGGAGACGTATTCAATTAACTTATTTAAAACAACAAAATAAAACGAACAATAATAATAATAATAACAATAATAATAATAAAAATAATAATAATTACAATAATAGTATTAAATTTCAATATTATCATATGTTTCTCGATACCATGGAGTCACATTCAATTTATGGTCATCGTAATCGAAGGAAAATATCTTACGAAAATAAAAAATATAATGATGTTAATCATAATAATAATAATGACAATTATTTATTAAATTATAATTCGATTGCAAATGGTAGAAGATCAAAATTATTCTCTCATAATAATGTTAATTTTTCTGATTTCATAAAAATAAATAATATTATAAATGATTCTAATAATAATAAAAGTAATAATAATAATACCATATCGCCTATTAAATCAAATTCATTCAATGACAATAATATAATGATGCATGACTTGAGCTTCACAAATAATAATATTGTAAATGGTGATGATTGTGATAATAATGACAATGACAATAATAATGATAATGATAATAGAAAAGATGATAATAATGAATTATTGTTAGAGAATTTCTTAGAAATTAATAATGAAAGTATATCATTTGATATTTATCAACCATACAAAGAATCGAAATTAAATACAAATAATATAATACATGATAATAATATTGAGAAGATTGATTTAGCAGTGTCTCATTGGTTGGATTCATTAGATTTAATAAGCTTAATTCCTTTTTCAAATAATCATAATATTTCAGATTTAATTGATCCTTTTCAGTTATTAAATATCACACAAATGATTCATAATATTCATGTCAATGAATTAATGTTGGTTAATGATAGTAATAACAATAATAATAATTATTATTATAATAATAATAATAATAATAATAATAATAATAACAATAATAATAATTCAAATGATAATAATTTTTTTCATTCAGTTGATACACTTGATAACACATCATATTTGAGTGTATTATCAACAGATACGCTCCATAATCATTATCAACAAAATCATAATATAAAAAAATCAAATTGTATGATATACAAATCAATATTATTTGAATTATTACAATTCATAATGGATGAAATAATATCAAAAAATCCATCAAAATTATTTGATTTTATTAATCATATTATTGAAATTGAATGTATAATAATAAATGAAAACCAACAAAATATTATATCAATAATTAAAAAGCAAAATGAAGAAATGAATAAAATTAATTCTAAAAATAATAGTAATAATCATACGAATGGTAATTCTAATATTGAAAAATTAAATGAACTAGTTTTTGAAAATAATTGTAATAATAATAATAATAATAATAAATTACCTATTTATGATCCTGTTTCATTGTTTGATATTGCGAGTAATGGGTTTTATGATGATGATAGTATTATTGAATCAGCTACGAAGTCAACGAAAAATATCCAATCATCATCATTTCTTAACTATATGTACACTGTTCCTCCTTCTAATTATCATCATAACAAAGAATTGTCAGACTTTTATCAACCAATTATTATTGCACAACAAATGAAAAGATCGGATGAAATTAAAACCAAAACAAAAGAAAAATCATTGAAAAATAATCGTAATAATAGTTATGAAAATAGACCTTTGCCAAAAGTTCCAATTGGCAGTACCTTGGACTCGGCAACATCAGATGATGCAAATAATTATGATAGTAATAATAACAATAATAATAATAATAATAATAATAACCATCTGATGAATT
>VKHH01005968.1:0-34510 GCA_015144975.1 Epipyxis sp. PR26KG | reverse complement strand
TTCTTCATATTTTTTGTGAAAAAACAAAAAAAGAAAGCCCCCAAAATAATCTGTGACAGTTTTGGAAGGCTTCCAATGCCAACAATGCGCTTGGAACTGTAAATTATTTTACAAAATTGGAATAGTTTATTAATCCTCTTTAAAAGGCGTTTTATTAAGTTTGGAATGAATGTTGAAAATATCTCACCACACATTTTTCATTTTTGGTGATGCTTGTGCACAGAACTTCAAGTTAGGTTCGCACACGATGTTCGATCGCACTATAATGAAATCAATTTTGATATACAAACAAATACAATACATAATTGAGTAATTAGTTAAAATGTCAGATACAAGAGAATCGTCTGGAAGAGAAAGAAGGGGTATAGTAAACTAATTTAAATTAATTACATATGTTTTTATTCCATTCGGTTCAGAATGAGTTTCACATTAAATAATTTTACTGTATGTAAATAAATGTGATACTGTTGATAAAATCATCAAAAGCGAATAAAATTAACATTAATTGCTTAGAATCTAATTTAATTAGCACTTGATTAATGAAACATCTTATAGGAATATTCAATATTGTACAGTACTCCGTTATAATTAAGATACATTGTGTGGCTACTTCGTACTAGCTATTGTAATATTCGATTCTCATTCGAGTTCATGATTCCACTATGTATTCCTTATCCTTACTGTGAATTTGGATTCACCACCGCATTTAACATTATAATTTCTCGCTATTCGATTGTCATGCTTACTATATCCTACGTGCGGTCAAGCTTCTTTATTTATGCTTTTCTTACTGCGCCAAACTTGTACTTAATCCGTGCCGTCAATGGTGTTAATTTGATTACCTTTCTTTCCCATTACTAAGATGAACCACCAGAAGGATGCAAACTATTCGTCGCTAACCTTTCATACAATGTACGTTAATTCATATCTCAAATTAAATATCATCAAATGATACTTAGTTTATTTCCAACATTTACTTTTTCAGATCCGTAAAGGCGATTTAGAAGAAATATTTGAGAAATATGGAAAAGTTGTCGGAGTTTCCATTGCAGGTTTGGGGTTTGCTATCATATTTTCTTAAAATTTAAATATATCGTTTCTAATAATTGAACATTGTAGAGGATCGTAGTACTGGTCGCCCAAAGGGATTCGCTTTTGTTACTATGGAAGACCCACGAGATGCTACTGATGCTTTAGCGGGTAATATACAATGTGTTAAACATGTTTTTCTAATTCTTAATTCAATCCATAATTATATACTATACCATCTGTAGACATTAAAATTTATATTATATTTTTTTATATATATGTATAAGTGTATATATATTCTAATTCACTAAAGGAATATATACACTTATACTTGTATAATTAATCAAATGGATAAGATTTTCATACTGTGTAAACCCCAATATATATATATATTTCATTCATTGCATGATACTTACCTCTTTTTATCTTATTTACCATCATACCAACAAGAAAACAATTTTGTTTCTCAATTCTGAATTGAGAAGCCAACTTGCGTTTGCTCTTGGTTGGACTGTAAATAAGATAAAAATATGCAATGAACATACATCTATTTTTATAGTAGAGTAGGTATAATATATATCATTCACTTTTTCTTCTTCCTGCAACAGATTGATATTATTTACAACATGTTGATTATTGTTAGCAAATGGCATGGATATGGATGGGAGACCACTCAAGGTTGAACTCTCAAATCCAAATGGTAGAGGAGGTGGAGGAGATCGAAGAGGAGGAGGAGGAGGTATGGAAATTATATTATTATATTTCGCCAAATTAAGATTGTTCAGTCAATATTTTATTATGTATTATTTTGTATCACAGGTGGAAGAGATTACAATGACCGTGGACGTGGTGGCGGTGGAGGAGGAGGTGGAAGTAATATTTGCTTTGATTTTCAAAGAGGTCGTTGCTCCCGTGGAAGTTCCTGTCGATTTTCTCACGAATCCGGTGGAGGAGGAGGCGGTGGTTATAGAGACAGTCGCGGAGGTGGCGGTGGTGGAAGACGTGATGATTATCGTGGCGGTATGTCTTAATTGCTCATCATTTTATTTAAATCTATTATTTTTATTATTTTTATTTTAGGAGGTGGCGGTGGTGGATATGAAAGACGTGATGATCGTAGAGATGGTGGCCGTGATCGCTCAAGAGATCGATATTAAATTTTAAAATGGATTAATTTTGAGTTCATGCAACTATTCTATAACCTAAAGCTTGGATAATGATAATCATTACGTTATGTTAATCATTCATTGATATGTTATGTTTCAATAATTAACTTAAATTTGTAAATTTGGTTTGGATAAAAATTCTTATATTGTTGACCTTCCCTGCCTCTGTGTTTTTGATAGCAGTATATGTGAAATTTTATATTTGATCAATTTAATTATAAGAAATGTGATATACCAGGTATAGTATTTAAATTATTGATTAAATTACTCATATATATTATTATATTTATAGTCCTGTGTGGCTATTCATATCTATTTGGATATGCCATTTTTATAATATATAATTTTTTATAAATATAATATAACTTCAGATAATTTATAATAGTATTAATCGTACTTTGGATTTTAAAATATATTACACATTTGATTTATGTATTTACAAGGCAATAAACGGAACCGACAAGAAGACACTTTAGATAAACTGGGAGGAGAATCTTTAGCTTCAGATAGCTTTGAGGGAGCCACATATATTATAATGGTTTTGCAATATATAATAATAGATATTTGTTTTTAATTGACAACTTAATATGAAACCACTAATAATTAAATAAATATAACAATATAGCCAATTGAATATTACCGTATATATAACTCAATTGATACAACTCCTATATAAATTACATATTAACAACATTTTTTAAAAGTTGCAATTCATTTCAAAATGCAATGTGTGAAATAATCTTGATTATTGAAATCACATTTTCCTGTCGTTAAACATATATAAGTCATAGTAAGTACTTCTATTATTGCATATACTGGAGGTCCATGGCATAGTGCTGTGACCCATTGAATACCCATTGCAATAGCAGGAGTTAGCATAGCAACTAATTCAGTCATAACTAATAAATGTCCCACAACTTTGATATATGTGAGAGGATATTTTCTTGCCATTCGAAGTGAATAATTATCTAATGCTAATTTATCCACTTTATTAGCTTCTTGAATAAACTCAAGTTCATCGAATTTATAGCGATCAGTTGAATTCGACTTATTTATAACAGTGCAATATAATATATTATCTGAAGGATTATTAACATTTTTACGTGATTTATGCTTTTTTTTCTTATCTTCATTTTTCAATGGAGAACTTTTAATTTTTCCATTATAAATAATATTATTATTATTATTATTATTATTATTATTATTATTATTATTATTATTATTACTGTTCAACATGTTATTGTTGTTGAAAGGCAATGATAACAATACATTAGAATTAGATTTTTTTCTTGTTATGGATCTATTACTGAGATAATCTTCAACAGCCTAATTATCAACACAAAAATAAAATATTTAAATGTTAGTATCATATTAAACAACTTATGGACTCAGACACAATATTAGTACATAAAATAATCGAAATATTTGCAATAAAATTCAACTTACAATCTTCAACTTTAACATGAAAAACGGTTCTCTGATAAACGGATTCCATAATAATATCCACCCTTTAAGAAAGTTAAAGAGTGGTACATAGCTTCCAGTCAAATAACCTAGCATACAAAAAAAGGAAAATAAAAGGCCAGTGATCCATCCAACCTTTTCTTCTGCTTGATCATTAACTAAGATAGCAGCAGTTACTAAAAATATATATGCTGTAGCACCAAGCAAATGAATAGATAACCATACTAATGGATATTGCCATATCCTTGATCTGATTCTTCGCTTATTCGTGTGACTTATATAAGCATCTTCATCATATAAATAATAAATATCTTTACTACTACGTATAAAATCCCTGAATCCTTCATCTGACGGGTGCAATCGAAACGGTAATTTATCAGCTAATCCAAGTTTTTGGATTAACCATCCTGTCACCATAAGTTTATCTTCCAGGAATCGCTCAGGAACCACATCTAATTCGAACCCAGCAACTAGTAATAAAGATGCGAATCCACTTAATGATAATACAGCTTCTAATACTTTTGCATCACCAACATAATACCATCTTGATGAACCTTGACAATAAAATGTTATTATAATTTATTATTATCACGATTTGTGTGAATTGAGAGAAATCATTTGTTAATAGAGATCATATGCAGCACTGTAGCAAACTGCAAAGTATTAAACATAAATTATGGTCCATTATATTCTGACCTAAAAAGCCGGCTACTGATATCATAACAATCAATGCTGTGAAATGTTTGGAAGAACTTGAACCTCTAGGAGCAACAAAAGCGGAAATGCTTTTCACTGTACAATCAGGCTTACAAATAGTTTTGGAATTGACAACCAAATACAACGCATGTCGTTGCTCTACATCAACACTGTGAGGGTGAAATGCTGCTCCATCGTTAATGAACCACATAGATAGAAAGATAATCAAGGCTGCAGTGGTTGATATCCACAGAACACAAAGTGCTATGAGTAGTTCACTGTCCATGATTTTCTGATCCAAACACTCATTTAATAATAAATAATAAAGTGGCACAGCATAATCGCAGCAAATCACAATTTCGTGAAAGAATAACTATTGCATACAGTAAACTCTCAAAAATAAAGTTTGAAAGAAGACTCAAAGGAATAACAAAACTTTATTTACATACAGGTATATTATAAAATAAATATATAAAAAATAAACTTTACCGTATAACTTTATATTAATTTGCATCTGCTAGGTAACGTTGTACCGTATTTTTTTTAAATTTTAACAAAAGAGTATAGCAAGAATAGCAAGCATATCAAGAGTATAATAATATTCCGGTTATACAGGGGATAATAATATAAAAATTGAATGGATGAATTAAGGTAGTAATGGAACAGAGCAGTTTTTTTTTTATTTCTCTACGGTACTACTGTGGTATGTGGTACTACTACGGTACACCAAAAGAAGTTATATTTGGTGGTGTTATTCAGAGTTACAGTTCATTACTTCCCCCATTTATTTTATTCAAAATGGCCACAGAAGGTATAAAATATAATAAATACATAAATACATGATACGATCATACATCATACGATACCATAATATACACAATACACAGTAATCGGAATATTGTTAAAAGCTTTATCCATGAGTATCTCGCTTATTGAATATAATTTTTAACTTGATAATAATTGTCAATATTTTGGTATTTGTTTACTTTTAGATGGAGACGTTAGCCTTTTTGTTGGCAACATAACTTATATGGTAAACTTATATGCTTTGCTTGTATCATAAATCATAAAATATCAAATAATTACATAAAATTTCTTATAAATATCATTTAATATTATTATTGAATTTTTATTATTTTGTTGAACCAATTAATAATTTATATACATTTGATAAAAATAGTTATTTGATCCAATCAACCAATGATCATGTTCCATACTTTGAACATCAAATAAAAATTTCTTCATTTTCCATCTCGCTCATTACTGATATCTAACCCTGACTACACGACTATTTGTGCTGACGCTAAACCAAATTTGATCTTATGAGCAAAAAGATGTGAAGAGCGCTATGATCTTGTCCCATTGCTAGCTCCACTTTGTAAATTAGTTTAGCTCCAAACATATTTTTGTTCTTTACTTATATTTACAAGATCATTTTCTCTTATATTGCTCTTAAATTTGCGTTAGACTCGTGAACGCGAGTTAGAAGAATTATTCAGCAAGTATGGCAAGGTTAAAGATGTACGCATTGCAGGTAATGATTTGATGTTCTTCTCATCATTCTGCACTAATTATTTTATATGTTTTCATACTAGTTGAAAGTGGAACTGGTAGATCCAGAGGTTACGCATTTTTGGTTATGGAGGGTGAAGAAGCCGCAAAAGAAGCCATCAGAGAAATAACAGGAGTTAATGTCGATGGACGAGAAATAAGAGTTGAGATTTCCACTGGTGGGAAAGGGAAAGAGCGAGATCGTCATGGTGATAGAGATCGTGATCGTCATGGCGATAGAGATCGTGATCGTCGCTACAATGGTGGTGGGAGAGATTATGGTCGTGACAGAGATAGGTACTATTATTGAGACAAAAATATGGGGTAGTTTCTCTTTCTCGTCATTTCTGAGCATTCATTAGCTCTCTTCTTATCTTGACATAAACAAACAACTGAAGCTGTTTCTCTGAGTGCACTCTAAAATTGCACGACAATTGTTTTTCTTAGGAATGGCATCTCTATATTCAAGTACACCTTCATATTGTTGTGGATATGACTATTTTATCTTCACAACAATATGAAGAAGTACTTGAATAGTGTTCTGCATAGAAAGTGTGATGTCATTCAATTATTTTGTCATCAAGAATTATAGAAATTTCGTAAATTCCCCCATTTTCAATCTCTAAAAACAATTTCGAATTCCATTCCTCTATTTATTTATACACCCTAATTCATAAGATATTTAATAGAATTTAAAGTTTAAAAATATAAAAATATTGCCATCAAATAAATTTAATCTAACTAATGTGACGAATAATACAGTATAATTTCTAAATTATTTTCATTGGTCCGTTTATCTAATTTTTAACTGTTACTACAATATTAGACGAGATCGTTCATCTGATCGTGGCCGAGATCGAGACAGAGACAGGTAACGAAAGTGATTTTTCTATTATCAATGGCACAGTCTTGAGCTTAAATAATTCTTATCGTTCATTGAATCTTGTCACACTCGTAATTATTTTATATTATAATGTTGTTTTAGACGAGATCGTTCCTATGATAGACACAGGGATCGCGACAGTAGAGACAGGCGTGATAGGCGCGATAGACATGACCGTTCACGCGATAGATATTGATAATTGATTTCTGTTGGATTAATTAATTATCAATGTTTTTGTCTTTGAAATTAAAATTTAATTTTATTGGGTTAAGTTATGGTATTATTGTTATTCAGTTTTACTCAGTACTGCAGTTGGATTCGAAATTAGATCCCCGAACCTACATACCTATCTATCCTGTGTTGTATCCCGTATTGTAGTATCTTCTAAAGACACAAAATGAAAATTGATTGTTGTTTATAGAACCGGAATATCCATCATGTAAAACAAAGCTTTTAGTTCCAAATGTGTGTTAGCTTTTCCTACCTCCAATTAAATTTTAAATATATTGGATTACACTGCCCATCAGATGAATAGTAAGGTCGCCTCTTTACCTCAAGAGCAACCTCAAGAAAACTCAAAAGAGAATGCAGTGAAGGAATTGAGGATCCATCTAAGGGAAGATTTATTCGAAGCGGCATTACTACAACTGAACCGTCAAATTTTAAGCAACCAAATACTAATGCTTAAAACAGATCCCGAAACCATTTACCACCTAAACTACCTTAAACCAAACAAACAAAAACCTCCACATGAGAGAAATTACGAAGTCGATATAATGGATGAAACTTAACAAACAAACGAATGAATAATATTTAATTTAAATAAAATTTCTACTGTTGTAATTTTAAGATTAGCTTTTCATAAATTGTCGAAAGTACCCGTACATCCCCATAAATTTGGTATTTGAAAGTCATACAAATGTATCCATGCGTTAGCGGCATATTTTCTTCCTTTAATCACAGCCCTGGCCTCATGCGTTGTACGAATATCTTGTTCTTGTAGGTTTTCGTTCAATACACTTGGCCATAACAGTGCTCTATTTTTCTTAGGTTTCACAGCAATATTCAGCTGCGGAAATGCGGTTTCCCCACCTTCCTCCACATCGGACAAATAAAGAAAAAAAGTTAAAATGCGGGGGCCACAAGCGAGGTTGTTTTGTCTCCTACAATACATTACAAACACCTAATTGTTTACAATTGGAATGGTCATTATTGTAAGTGAACTTACGGAGACATATCATGATGCGCTCTATAAAATTGACCTGGATCATACTTCAAAATTTGAAACGATTCGTAGTTAGAAAATGGAACGTATGTAACTTCTTCAATTTTTTTGATAGCATTTTGAACATGCTTATTACTTTCACAGCTATGTCGGCACCAAGCATTGGCACTTGTCCGACCAGTAGATAATACACGGCCAGTTTCCCCATATTCATTCACAGATCCTGTATCAGTGGATCTTTCCCAAGTTCCTTCCACAGTGCTAATAAGTGCTGACGATTCTGCATCACTTAGAAAATTATCAAAAGTTACTATCCATGGGGACTTGGAAACAATTGTCACTCCGTATCTTGACGAAAATCGCTCTTCGATTGATTCAAACATTTCATTAAGACCATTATCTCCAAAAGTTGGTTCTGTAGAAATATTTAATCGTGCCCTTTGGCATCTAACTTTTGAGTCCAGAAGTTGGCAAGAGTTGCAACTAATGGGACAATTAACAATCATCCAACCAGGATTTTTCACACATTCTCCTACAATACAGCATAATGTATAAGATTGAATCGCAACATAAATTTACTGTATCGAAAATATCAAACCTTGGTTGAAAAATTGAGTACATTGGGCGTGGCGATCTTTACATTCAACCAAAGATACTTCTGGAGGTTTCCCTTGAGTATTTGATCCTTTCGCAACCTTAACATTTTCCGCAGCTGAAGCAGCAACAATTTCTTCTTCAGTTGCATGATGCTCAGAGAGGCAGATTCCTTCACTATCCAATTCACATTGTTCTTTTATGTTACCAACAACAAGCGTGAATAAAGTGAATAATGCAAAAAGGAATATTAAGGAGAGCACGACTTTATTCATGTCGCAGAAGACAGTTTTATTAAATTAAATGATTAAATCACTAAAATGTTCTTATAACTAATTATGCAATTTCAATAAATTATTTTATTATAATTATAAGTACTGTTGTAACACCAGAATATCAAATTATTTTCGATATTCGATATTTGAAAAAGCAGAAAGCAGTTAAAATTGTATAGAAATTGGAGAAATATCTAAAGATATACACAGCTAATTTATGAATCTATGTTCCAGTGTTTTACAATTATTTTAGATATTTCCCCTAGATTGGTTTTCTTTATTAATTTATTATTTATATATTTTATCAACTTATATTATATTGTTTTTATTATTACATTACGATTTTTTTTGCTGTTGAATTAATTAATAAATGAATCAAGTAGAAATTTGATATTTTAAAATCACTGCTTTAACCACTTTTATTTAACGTTCTAATTAAATTTAAGTTATATTGTTACAAATTACAAATAAGAATTGTTGTGGTTCGGTTGACTTTAACGTGCATCACATACATAGTTAAATTTTTGTTGAACTTTGCATCAAAACATCAACAATTCCAATTTCCAATTTTAACAATCAAGACATAAGCATTTAGTATTGAAGTCGTGTATAATAATCATATAAATCTAATATCTTTCGTGAAAATTCTTTATTAATATATTGTTATTATTTTTTATTCCTAAAAAGAAAGGCAAAATAATTAAAAAAACTGTGATTCCTCATTTGTTGAAGAACTTTGGAAATTGTTCCATCAATTATAATCATGAATGGAACACTTAATATGAGTACGAGCGTACCAATATCGACTGCAGAAGCAGAAATGATTCATTCTGCTATTCAAAATATTTTTAACTCTACGAAATGTTACGATCTCATGCAAAATAGTAGCAAGGTTCGTTTAATAGGTCTTCATCAATCATATACTTAATCCTATAGTTAATAATATTTAATTATATTCGTTGCAAAACTCTTTTCTGTGCTATTTTTGAATATTGTTTTTTTTTAATAAAACTAGGGTACCGTTTTTGAAACAACAATTCCATTTCAATTAGCTTTCTTTGCGTTGGTGGAACATGGTATTATTATTTATTATTTATTACTGCTATATGCAATGTAGCATCTTATTAATGAAATTGTTTTCAGACACTGATGTTGCCCCACTGTGGGATCCTGAAAAAAGACTCTTCGTGGGTCTAATGACAATTAGCGATTATATACAATCTTTACGGATATGGCGAACACATAATATTCCAACCACAGAACTAACTTCCCGATCAATATCAGATATGCTACTAGCTTCTCCTCTTAAATTTCGGCATACTGGATTCTTACCAATAGATGCTGAAGATTCAGTAAATCAAATGTGTTTGTTATTATTAAGAACAGATAATGACTATGTTCCTGTTATTGACGCAGATAATGGTCATTTAGTCTCAATATTAGGATATTTAGATATTATTCACTTATTAGATCAAGCTGCAAAACAGCATCCCAATTTATTTGGTATGTCAATACAACAATGCGGTGTTGGAACATTTCAAAATATTGTAACTGCACCAAAGCATGCGAGACTCTATGAAGTGCTTGATGCTATGGAACAAAGGAAAATATCTGCATTGCCAATTGTGGATGAATCGAATAAAGTGATTGGTATTTATCATAGAACAGATGTTTCATTTATTATTAAAGCAACTGATCCTGATGCTGTGATTGGTAATTTAAGTAATTATAAAGTTGAAGATTCTTTAACTTTAAAGGAATCATTAATGCAAAGTGGAGAATTAAGTACGACATTTGAAGGCCTTGTCACATGCAAACTTTCGGATCCATTGAAAAATGTTGTGAATTCAATGATGATGGCACGATCTACTAGAGCAGTTATTGTTGATGATGATGAGAATTGTTTTGGAATATTTACTGTCAAAGATCTCATTAAATTTTATTTTAATGCTGATAGTAAATAATAACAGTATTAAAAATCATGTTAATGATCCTATTATCATATCATTACCAATATCAATATTCATTGCTGTTAAATATTGTATGACCTGAAAATTGTGTGATGTCACGTGGAAAAAATACTAGCTTTTGATAGTCTGTAGTCTTTTGTATCATAATAAAATTATTTTTGTGGTAAATAAGATTTAGATATGGATATATCTTTAATTGATTTTGTTGCAAATGATTGAGTTTTTTATAGATAAATTTGCTAAATAGTTTTACTCCTGAATCAACTTTATTACAATATTATTTGATGAAAAAATATTCTATAATATTGTCTATCACCTCGAATAGTAAATATTATCACAATTCTCACTGTCTTTTGATAAAGAGTTTATGTACATACATGTAACTTTATTGCAAAATTTAGATTAAAAAATGTAATACTTCAAAATAAAACACCTTTTACATCAAAATAAATCAATGTTTGGACATGTAAAAGTGATTATAAAATGATATGAAAAAACAGGTAAAGAGTTTTAATTAATAATTTAAAAAAAATAATAAAGCAAATTAAATAATAATATAACAATCAATTTCATAAATGTCTTTCCAAAGTATCAGATACTGACATTCTCGCTTGAACCTAAACCATCATTACACTCTAGGCATACCAATATTATCAGTAGTAACATTATGATCGATCATAAATGCTTCTAATTGATCATGAAAATACTGCACCATTGGATCAGGGCACATACCAGATAATAGAGCTAATAGCCATACCCATCTTCTAACACCACCTTGTCTATAATCATACCAACAATCTTCTAATTTATATTTTTCAGAATCAACTCGACATTTCTGTTCAATCGAATCATCGACTAGAGACTTTACATCACTCACAGTTGAAATTAATGTATTATAATAAATTTGAACTAATTCATTTTCATTTTCTTTTCTAGTGATAGGATCCATATGTGATATTAAATATTGTGCAATGTCTTGTGGACCACTTCCAACTCCAACTGCTTCCCAATCTAATAAAACAGATCGTGAGGAATTGGAGAAATTATCTTTATTATCATTAATTTTCCACATGATATTCGCTGGATGAAAATCACCATGAACTAAAGTCCATGGACGATCTTTAAGCTCTTGCTGATAAACTTCCCAAGATATCAACGAAATGGATTTGTCCATACATTCTAACACATGTGGACTCCATGCAACTTTCGACTGTCCATCTAATATTTTAGATTTTGTTTTATTCCATATCTCAGCTGCATGATTTTGTGATGCTAACCATGAAACGTGATTCTCATTTTTAAGCCATTCAGTTGCTCGAATCCATTTCGTTTGTAATAAATTATGATCATTCCAAAACAAAGCGTGCATTCTTGCTGCATTAATAAAAGCATCTTTCGAAATATCAATTGGAGTAGAAATGTTGGAAAGGTCGCCATTAATTGCTTCACGTGATATGAGGGATGTTAAGTCTTTGCCCCAATTCAGTGGAGAACCTCCACCAAAGAAATATCCACTTTGAATTGATGATTCATTCAAATCTTCCAATAATATTGATTTTGCACCAGTTGTAAAGTCACCATAACAATACGTGGATTGTGCTACATTAACACCATGCGCTCTCATATGAGGCGCAAGGTATGTATAAAAGAATGCTTCTCTTACAAGACCCAACTCTTTACTTCGCTGTTGACCTGTATTGCAATTTATCAACAATGTAAGTTAGATACAATACGCAATGAAACTTATTCTAATCTAAAGTAAAACACCAAAGAATTATAATATGATAAAAAAATTCATTTAAGTGCACTTAAGCTATAGTATTACTGTACCTGCTTCAGGCATGGATTTCAATACAAATAGTTGACTCGAACCATTTATGTAATGTACTTTGATTTTTTTCATATGAGCGATCATTCCACCAGCTTGTAAATAATCCGTTGGCTCAACTTTTTGCACTTCAAGAGCTGAGCTATTCAGAACTGGAATTAACCAATCAAAGTTGGTTGAGTTTTGGGTTGATGAAGGAGCTTGTCCAACACATTGTGATTCGATTGAAAAGGAAAACACGGAAGTCATATTGTGCTAAGTGTACTAAATGTACAGTACAGCACAGTTCTATCTATTATACCTTTCAAAGGGAATGGTACTTTTATGGTTTGAGTGTTAATATTTTGGAATTATTGGTGGTTTTATTCTCCTAGTAGCACAGTAGCACAGGAGGTGCCCACAACTTATTAATCAATTAATTAATAAGTTGTTCAGTACATTAATTTCACATTCATTAACTGAAATGATGTCTCATATTTGTTATACATAGTCAAGAAGAGCAATAATATATACAGTATGATAAATAAATGCTGATTTAAAAAAAAATACCAACTTAGAGGACATTTTAAATTACAATTAATAAAAGCAATTAGCGATCATAAAATGAACAATGTACAAGCCTTTATTTACAAGTGATGGAAATTATTTACAAATAACACAAAAAGTGTTGTGAATGATATGCAATCCTATTTCATAATTCGTCATTTCATCTTCTCAAATGACTACATTTACGAAATAAGTATAAGAAAAAAGAAATTTATAATAAATTAATTATTTCAACTTATGTGATTCTATGGTGGTGAAGTTATTGTAAATAGGGGATCATTTCGTGCCGATAATCATGTCAAACAATATCTTCATCATTATTATCATTGCCATTATTATTACTATTATTATTCTCGTTATTATCGCTAATAAGAATGTGATGAATATTATTAATATTTAGATTATTATGATGAATAATATTATGTATGTGATCAATATTCTCAATATTTTCAATATTATCATTATTATGAATATCAGTAGCAACACTTTGCAATATTTCCATATCAGTATTATACCCTATATTAAATGACTGTGTCATCGATGTATCACTAATAGAGCCATCAGGCATAAGACTCAATGCATCTGCTGCAGCACGATGATAACTTGATTTTTCATGGTCTTTAAAAACCATAGATTCATATTTCCTTGCTTTTAAACGACTCCAAGGAGCATTAGGATCATGAGCAGCACACATCGAACAAATTACTTTTCGATATTTTTTCTTTGCTCCAGCTAATACTTTTCCACTTTGAATACTTTTATCAGAATAACATAATGGACCATGGACTCTTATCCACATTGGATTATATTTAGATTTTGATGCTTCAGGAAATATCGGCAAAATACTACTATTATTTGTTTGAGTATGTGATATGATATTATTTTTATGACTCATATTTTGATTCCTAATATTAGGCATGATTATATTCACTGAATCATTATGATTATTATTATGATTATTATTATTCATATTATTACCAGAAGAATTATTGTACATATTCATTAGTGCTATAGGTGTTTGCATGATAGCTTGGTGGCTCAACATTGAGGAATGATTATTATTTACAATGGACAAGTGGTTATTAATATTATTATTATTATTTGTTTGTTGAGAATTCATACTATAATTCAAATCTAAAAATAAATTAGAATTTTCATCCATTATTTTCGCATGGTCATTATATCGATTATTTGGATGATATGAACTAGCATAACTATCATCATTTGAATCTTCTTTTATTGATTCAGGCATCATATGATTCATTGTATACGCATGAAAATCAGTCTCATCATTGTTATTATTTGTTGTATTATTAACACTATGATTACTATTATTTGAATTTGAATTGATAAATTTCTCTCCTCCTAACAAATAAGAATTAGCATCAGAAGAAGTAAATGCTTGTGGTTGAGGAAGCAAATTTGGATTTAATAATTGATGCGTTATTCCATTATTTAATATCACTGATTCTAATGTAGTATCCGGTGCCAGAAGTGAAGGGAGAGGTAAAATATTCGTGAGATTTGTCATTCTTTGGTCTTCCATTAAAGGATAATGTTCTCGATTAGTCACAAGTGATGAAGTCATCGTCAAATCATGAGATGATTTATGATTTAGCATAGAAGGTAATGTGACTTGATGTGAGACAGCATTATGACGTAACACTTCAGATTTGATATGATGATTTGATCGTTCATGATCAATAAAATTCTCAAATTCAAATTTTCGAGGTTTTTCATATGCCCATGGTGTATTTGGATTATAAGCTGCACAATACATACATCGCATAAGTTTATATTTTTTCTTAAGTTTTCCTAAATCTTTTCCACTTGATAATTGACCATCTGAATGACGTGTATCACTAAATATTTCTAACCAAGGAGGAAGCTCTCGTTTTGCTCTTTTCGTCGTAGAACCAGAACCACTTGTAGCCATAAAATCAGTAATTGAAAAATATTGAGTTGAATTATTATTATTATTTTGTATGTTATTATTGTTTCTATTATTATTATTATTATTATTATTTGGATTGTTTTGATTATTTGCATTGCTTATGTATTGTTGTTGAGAGAGTATATCATTTCCATACATACCTCGATTATGATGATGTAATGCAATATTTGATTTATTATCTAAACCAGATGAACGATTTCCATTAGAATTGTTAATATTATTACGATGATTTACGGGAGAGGGTTCGTGCATTATATTATTAACCCCTGCTGTGATCACATAATTCTGATTGGTGTGGGTATTATGATTATTATGGTTATTATGAGGATTATTGTGATATGAAGATGATGAAACTATATGAGACTGAGAATCAGAATTATTACGGTTTATTTGGTTGTTATTAATATGATTTTCATATTGATCATTATTTTGGTTGTTATTGTAATATAAGCTGCTGATGGAATGATCACTTCTCACATGATCCAAAGAAATACTTGGATTTTGATTTAATAATTTTAATATTTGAGCTGGATAATCAATACTGTTAATTGATGTCATACTATCTAATCCACCTTGACCAATCCATGTGTTTAATTGATTGTTACTTTCTTCGTCAATTTCATCCTCTACAACATTCGAATCATTATTATTAACAGCACTGTTATGCATATTCCCATTCCTATTATTGTGATTATGATTATATCCAATGTAATTCGCAGAGCGCTTCTTATCAGACATTTCATTTATATTTAAGTTATTAACATCATTTTGTGATATCATATGGTTTGCTAATGAGTTATTATTCATATGTTGGTCATATTGCTGATCATAAGCTGGCTGCAACTGATTTGTTGATATCATATTAGCGATTGCGTAGGATTCTTTCATTCTTATCTCGAGATGATTAATTGAATTATTGCGATTGATGTTGTTATTATTTCTGTGATTGTTTTCGGTGCTCACATCTATTAAGTGGTGATTGATTTCAATATTATTGTTACCAGTGTCAGTTACATATAAACGACCATTTGCGTTCGCATCTCTTCCATACTCAAGCGGATTTTGAATTTCATTGCTATTGCTGTTTCGCAGCTGACTTGAATTAGAGTTGTTGTATGAATTCAAATGGGAGAAATAGTCCCGATAGGGTTGAAGATGTCCGCCGTTTGTATCGTATACTTCATTCCTTAAAGGAGATATCTCATTTCCAACATGAGATTGATTATGCTCATCGATCGATTGCAATCCTTGAATGGTATGGAGTATATTATCATCCAAGTTATGATTGTTATTTGAAAATTCATTCTTTTGAGGAACAGTCAAAGCAGAATCAAACTGTTGATCAGACATGCGCTCAAGAACAGCTTCTAAAAAATTCAATAAAATTAGTCAAGATTTGAATTTATTTTCTATCCTTTAAATTACTCAAATGCAGCAATCAATTGGCCGATAGACTTGGAATTTGGAATTCCTAGAAAATATTGTTAAATAAGTTGCGAAAAGTGGGGTGGGTATTTTTTGTGTTTTTGTCCACTTTTGACTTTATCTCTAAAGCTTAAAATTAAATAGAATTTCATGCTGAAAGATTTAATCAATGCAATATCAATTCTTAAACAATATTTTAGTGGAATATATATAATAGTGAAGTAGATTCTATTCTTACTATTGAAAAAGTAAATTGTTTAATTTAAATAAGGAATTATTTGTTAAATGTTAACATTTTATTAATATCTCCGATCTTTAGGCTAATTTAACCGCCCTGATATTGCCACATTAATCATATTTTGCTTGACCTTTCAAACAAAATAATGAATAAAGAATCATTTAATAATAGAAAATGTCTCATTAGTTCATTAATATCACTTTAGGATTAATAACTATTGTTCAAATTATACGTAGACAATGTATGAAAAATAAGTATGAAAGTATTGTACATACGATATTTGGATGGATCATCAACTACATCCTTATCAGATGTTATTATTCTAAATAAACCGTCAATTTACTAATTATAAATAAACAAAAATTTGAAGATTAGTTTGAAAAAGTATAATTATTTCTTTTTCTTTTGTTCAGCAGGGTCTGGTGCTAAATACTCCCAGGATGCTCTGTGACGTGTGAAAGCTAAATCACCACTCAATGGTAGCTTTGGAGGTCTATTTCTCACATCTTCTCCCACCACCTCATCTTCACTTATCAACACCTATAATCCAATCCAATTAATGATAATAACAATTGCAATGCATAATAATATAACTATGTGATTTAAATAACTGATGATAATAATAATTCGAAATGTAGAAAGCACAAGCAACATGAAAATATAAGTGAAACTCATCTAATTCGTACCAAGTTGAGAAGTGACTTTCTGAAAATAACATATGGTTTGCATCCATTTAAATGCTTCCCTTCACCAGAATAATAAGTTATATTTAGGAGTCCCCTTTTAGGCATTCCATCTTCAGTTAACCATGGTTGCGTCTATACGAAATAATACAACATAATGATTAATAAAAAAATAATTACATAACATGCTCAATACAAGGTTCAATATGATCGAATGAGAACACATTTTATACAAACCACAGCGGTATAAATGTACCAGACAACATTATTTAAAAAAAATTATCAATATTTTCAAAAAATTCACAATAATATATCATATAATATAATATCATATCGGATCCTGGATCTCAGTATTATATCAAATCTACTCTATATGAGATAATAATTATTTATTATTTTATATTATTATTTACCAGTTCCCATCCAGGCATAGACTCCATATTTCTCGTCCAACGAAATTTTTGAAATGTCCAATTGTCACCAGGCTCAAAGGTTGCTAATATACATAATGTCTTCCCAATAATTCTTTCTTCTCTTCTGGACAAATCAAGCTCATATGATCCTTCTAATTTACATGGATTATAAATATTCAGCCATCCTATTCTACAAATCAAACAAGCTGATTCAAATGGAGATAATACTTCCATAATAAACTCGAAATTATGTAAGTCAATAATTCGAGCAAATAAAGCAACTATTAAATCCACACGATATGTTCCAAAGAGACGTGTTTGTTTGATATATCCATAATTTCGAAAGCAATCCAATATAATTACCATATGTCTACAAAATATCCATGATCGAGCAAACACATCCTCCAATATTTCTATTATTCGATGAGCTTTCGCACCATGTGTTATAGTAGGAGAGCTAAGAAATAATTGTAATTTCTCTTGATAATCACTCTGCACACCAAGCTTCAAATAATTCTAAATAATAATAATAATAATTGACATAAATGAAGATTGACTGTACAAATTTAAACATCAAACAATGATAGCAGGAGAATATTGCAACGTATGATGTCATATAATAATAATATATTATTATAATATAATAAAATAATCAACAATATTCGAATAATAAAATAATTAATTCACCTGCATCATCGCTATATTTTTTCTTTTTATTGGTGTAGACTATAAATTAAATAAATAATAATCGAAGTTAACTTGAGATCATAATAATAATAGTAATAATATTAATAATTATTATTATAATAATAGTAATAATATTAATAATAATTATTATAATAATATTAATAATATTAATAATAATATTAATAATATTAATAATAATTATTATAATAATAATAATAACAATAATAATAACAATAATAACAACAATAATAATAATAACAATATATATTATAATATTAATAATAACAAATAATAATAATAATAATAATAATAATAATATATACAATTTTATAACTTAAGCAGTTTGTTTAATATTTTTTGTTGGTATCAGATAATAATAATATTATTATTAAGTATATTATAAAATATAAACAATTTTTATTAAAAAGAATATCACGATACTAGTAAAATAAATAATAATAAATAATTCATTATTATCCTCAATAATAATGTGTATCATAATAAGTATCATTAAAATTCAATAAAACTAACATTATTTGATCTACTTCTACTGCCTATAATCTTCATTTCATTTAATAATAACATAGTATGTTCCCAACTCTTTATTTCTTCTAAATTCTCAGCAGCAACTGTTGTGTTAACAGTTGTTATATCCACAATATCTTTCGATAAACGTGATATTTCATCTTGCTCATCAAAACTAATAGATTGAAGTTTATTGATTTTTTTACTACTGCCAGTACCAGTATTAGTGCTTGCTCTTCTACGAATAGGTTTATTATTTGCAAATATTTTTGCAACTTCTGTTGCTGCAATTATTTCTTCTTCTGTCAGTAATCCATTTTCAAGTAGGTCATCATCATCATCACTTCAATTATATTACAAATATAATATTAAAATTAGTGAAACATGAGTCAACGGGGATATACGTGAATGAAAATAGATAAGCATTTCTAACCCTCATAGATACTCAAAGCATATAAAATAATCGTATTAACATAAAGAGCAACATAAAAACATAATACAATATACATAACATGATTGATTACCTGCTGTCAGTATCGGACCAATCGATTTCATCTAAGCTTTTCAAAGGAGCGATATCATAGCTTACTGTTTTTTGGCTTTGATCCAAATTTTTAGATGACGTCATTCGACTCAATTTCCCTCTCTTTCCCACATCGACTGACTCATTCGTCTCAGTGGTAGAATTGCCGGAAGAATTACCTTTGTTTATGGTCGTTATTCGTCTTGTTTTCCCACTTGGACTGCTCACAGAGCTTGACTTTCTTTTTGCAACACTACTTGATTTCCTTCTTCCAGCAGCACTTGCTTTACGATTTCCACCTGCTACGACTGATTCTCGTTTGTTACTAATCCCTGTTGATGTGGTTGTGATACCACTCTCACCAGTTAATGTTGCTGTATAATCTAATGCGTTACTATCAACAGCACCATTACTTACTCCGATACCAGTGTTCAACACAAATCTAAACCAGTCATAAGTAAAATTAATATAATGCAATAATACTGATGAACAAAATTAGTCAACAAGGGTAACCCTCTCTCCTTTAGAAAAAATAAAACGTTTGTTTGAAAACACTATCATATCTAGATATAGTTGTAGTTATTATTATCAATCCTACTACTTCTTATGCTATATATTTGTGTTGTTATCATATTTATTGACAGATACTGTATCAAGAAGAATAACAATTATTTTATGATACTATTTAGGAAAAAATATCTCACAACCCCTTCAATTATAATAAATAAAAAATAATATATGATCACTCACTTATCCTTTTCAAATCGATCCACTAGTTCTCCTGTGAACTCATTTAAGATCACACTTTGTTCTTTATCTATGGATTCATCGAATTGACGAGATCTTAAATTAAGATTACTATAAAACGCATCCATATGCTCGCCAATCATTCTCGCTCGATCCATAGGAACTTCATAATAAGTTGTACCATTACAAACTAATGTGTTGTAAGCAACATTAGCATATTGATTTAATCTATATAATGCCACTGCACATTCACTTGGCTGCATCAAAAAATGAGAAACTAATATTTTTACGATACGAATATCACTGCACGGTAAGACATCGCGTGTTGGTCGACCACCACCACTAAAATCGAATTCTAATTTTCCTGACCGTGGAATAGGAGTACAGAATGCAGCATTAATTGTTATTGGTTGACCATTAAACATTTCGTTTCGAAAGCTACTCCAATTTCCTTTCTGACTCAAATCACCTACTCGACCATATGATATTTTACATTTCTGAGACCTATCATAATAACAATTATAATTTTGATTCCAATTACAATATCATAATTCATTTTGAGTCAAATCATATGTTCAAATAATAAATATTACAAGTATTTAATTAAGTAATAATTCATATCATATCATACCTTATGTGAGCATACGTGCTACTTATTTCAATTAAGCGACCAACACAAAGTCTATCCATTTCACGCGATAAATCAAGTTTATAATAACCATTCGGTGCACCTAAAATTGGTTTCAATGCCGCTCCCATTTCTCTTTTCAAACGAAGCATTTCTGATCTGTCATTATCACCAAGCACGGATTGCACAAACATTTGTGCTTCTATGGTATCATTCATCTGTGGCACTATTTGAGCTAATGCTTTTACTTTATCTAATGAACTTGATGATTCTAATGAAAAAGAGTATCAAATATTTAAGATGTTTTATTATTAGGGTCAGTTGAAATATAGAAGCAAAATTCCAGCCTAAATTTTCCCACTGCAATATTTTCCACATTAGCAGCTGAAGGAAAAATATTTTCCACATCAGCCAGGTGGATATTTTCTAGAAAAATATTTCATAATCCATCGGAATTTTGGTAAAAACTAGCCTACCGAGTGAGCCCTTAGTAAAAATATTAAGTTGTAATAACTTACCAACAATTTTATCGAGAGTTGCTAAAGCTTCATCTAATCTGATTTTCGCTCCACTTAATGCACTTGAAACTATACCAACCGATGTGAAAGACGATGCCCCAGCACCTGTAACTTCTGTTAATAAAGCACTCAAATGCTCGCGATCCATGCTAGTCATTACTCGATGAATTGCTTTACGAACAAAGCCATCGCGTGTGAATATTCTCATTACTCCATAATCAGGTGGAATATAATTTATAGAATTATTTGATTTTAAAATCATAATAGAAGTTTCAGACATGTCTCGTAATCGTCCAATCGCATCACGATATTGATCGCGTAATATCAACAAAAATTCTTGAATTTCGATTTTCCCTGTCTGATCATCATCATATCTCTTCATTAATTCACCAATACGTTTATCTGTCATTGTCAAACCTAATCTCTGAACTAATATTTTCAATTCATCGATATCGATTTCACCTATTATTATAATACATATCATAATATCAATTATCAATTATATAATACGTTTTAAATAAATTTATACTGTCATTAACTTAATTATGTAAAAACGAAAATTCATATCATTATTAAAGAGAAAAACTTCAAGCAGGAGAAGTTAAATCATCTTTTGTCATCCAATTCATTTTTCAAAAGTGAGAATTTATAAAATTATTATGATTTATAATCCTTGAAGATTGGTTTATATTACAATTATAATTCTGCTTATTACAATTATAATTGTATTCCATCTAAAAATGTTATTTGATTTATTCTTTTGTCACAAAAATTCGATATTGTTTTTTTAATTGATGAATTGAATGATTAGACAAATTAATATTCTTTTGATTAGACAACATACCACTTCCATCTTGATCTACTTCTTGAAACAACTTCACTGCTAATTGTATATCAGAAGCACAATTCTTAATATGCATCAAATTAGCCATTATTTTAAGTTCTTTTTCATCAAAATATTTAGATTTTTCCATAGAAGTGCTTTGAATAAGATCTAAAACTCTAGGATTAGTTTTAACACCACCTTTAGCTCTTATTGTAACTTCGTGAATTACTTTTTCAAATAATAATCTATTCAATCATAACATATCATAAAAGTTAATATGCGATAACTAAAGCTGATATTGATTACTTACGTCGGATGACCGGCTATTACATGCATCAATAATATTGCTATGCCACGATGGAAGCCATTACTTAAATCTAAGGTGTATTCCCTTACAAGATTATCCATATCAAAAATAGCTGTTATTGATGCATCACGTATACTAATATTACAATTAGATGCTTTCAATCTCACGCGATTTCCAACTACTAGTGGAACAATTAACACCACTCTAGCGCCTTGTTCTCCTATTGGATTACCATCCAATATTACTGTTTTAAGACTACGATTCTCAATAATACCAGCACAAATAGTGATGCAGGCTGCCGCATCGATGGAATTATTAGATAATATCAGAGTTGATAATGATTTGTTTTTCAATAATGATTCTCCGATAATTATTCCACCTTCAGTTGCGAGCGAGTTAAAGGATAAATCCAAATATGTCAGAGATGAATTCACAGAAATGGAACGAGCAAGTTCATTGGCACTGTCTAAGCGAATATTATTCCATTGTAATTTTAGTGTTTGGAGTCTACAATCTTCCATTTGCAATAAATTAGCGATTGCTTCTCCACCTGTTGTCAGATCAGGCATAACCGTATTAAGATTTTCTGCAGTACCAATTTTATTTTGTGATAAATCCAATTCTCTCAGAGATTTATTGACTTTCACAGCTTCGATAAATCGATCACATTCAAAGTCATCCACATCAGCATTTTGAAGAATTAACCTTTCCAACGGACATTCTGATGAAACAAGATAATCGAACAACGCTTTGGCTGCCACCGGCCCGATTTCATTTTGAGATAGATTCAATTCGATGAGATTAGGAATGTGCAAAATCGAAAGAATAAGTGGGCCCATGCCATCATCCGTTAATCGATTATCAGCTATATTAATTGACTCAATGAATGGAAGAGATTTGATGGATTCAGCAAGTATTTGAGCCCTAATATCACCCATTCCTTGATGTTGCAAATTCAATTGTTTTGTCAGATTTTTTCTCAACAATAATCCTGTATGTGGATTAACATCATGCTTGATACAATTCGCTATATATTTAGTTCTAGGAGAACTGATTGGTTCTCTCCCAGGTCCTTCTTGAGTGCTGCTATCATCTGCAGATTCATCTACAACAGTGGATTCTCTTAGATTAAAGCGACTACCATAATAAAATCCAATCGACGATATGCTGCTTTCGGTGATACTGAGTAAATCCTCTACTGCTTGAGTCTGTAATGGTGTGGTTTCAAGTTGTTTCTTAACGGTAGAGTGAGTGCTGGGAAGTGCTAATTTGAAGGATTCTTTTGATTCTTGCGAAGGCTGTTTTGCTGATTGAGAAGATCTACTGGTAGTGCTAATTTTACTAAGAGACTTTGGTTTGGTTATTGCTGATTGTGGTCTGCGATCATTGACCATTTGTGTACTTTTATTGTTGCTACTAACAGTTAAATTAAGTTTTGTTGATCCATGATCGAATGATGTCCTTGATGCCCTTGTCTTAGTGATCGCTAACTTGCGAACATTATCCCGCTTCAGAGCTTTGCTTATTTCTAATTCAATTTCTTCACTGTTATCGCTATCTTCATCCAAAACTGACGATGCAGCCCTACTTCTTGCATAACTTTCCCGAAGCTGCAAATTTTCATAATCGAATGAACGTTTACTTAACTGCCTCATTGAAGTATCTAAAATGGGAGAAATCCCTGCTGGCTTTCTAATTGGACCAAATGGGATAAGCTCAGACTGAATCGGTTTCTCATTTTCAAAATAAATTTTGTCAATGTTTTCGTTGGATGATTTTGCAGTTATATTACGTTGATGATTAACCCATCTATATCTTTCAAAAAACTGATTTTTTGCAGAATTTCCAAAATACTTATTGGAAGTATATGCATCCAATTTAAGACTTCCGGGAAGACCCATTAGTCTCGATTCAATATTATCAGAGACGGCATATTTATCCAACGGTTTCTGCGTTAGCCCTTGTGGAAATAATAGCGTTTCTTTCTTAATATCTTTGCTTAATACGTTAATATTAGTTTTTTCTTGATCTTCATAACTTGCAGTTTTTGGAGGGGAAAATAGATCAAGAAGTCCATTATTAGTATCGTTATTGCTACTATCATTATTAGCAATCTTATATATTCCTCTACGTCTTGAATTTTGTCGATCCTCAGTAGGGGGAATATCTATAGGAGATATTCCATTACTCATCATTTAATCCCTCTGCTGTTATGTAATAATAATTCTCTATCTGGAGGAGGAAGGATCGAAGTGGCAAGCACTACAAAACCAAGACCAAAGACAGAAGAGACTAGTTAACTTAAAGTTATATACTACACTATACACTACTACATCACTTCAACACTCAGAAAAAGCACTATCTTACAAATGACTAGTTTAGATTGAGAAATAACTGATTGTTATGATTTATTGTTTTTTAGTATAATTTTGAGCAACAATAATTTTATTTAAAGTGTATATATTGACAGTTTCTTTTTTCAAATGAGCAATAAATTCAACCGATCCATTTTTTTGATTTTTTGTGAAAAATAATAAATATACTTTTTAAATAGCAATTACAAGAGAACCACTGCAATAGCAAATGTAAAAGATGGATTTTAGGTATGGTATGTGTATGAAGTAGAGGGACAGGAGCTGACGTGCAGTTCTAACAAATCAGTGATAAATAATTAAAATTAAAATTAAATTTAAATTTTTGATTGAATTAAAATTCAGTAAAAATTCTCAAAAAGCGGATAGGTTGAATTCACCGAGACTAATTCCAGACATCCGCGGCGCTGGATATATCTCTATGTCGTCGCCAACGCACTAAAAAATATTCTAATTTAACTTATTATTAAATTTTTATTTTTATTGGTATATATTATTAGTTGTTTTCATATGAGCAGTATCGATTAAGTAATATGTATAGTAATATTCAATTGGCTTGGAAAGCCCTCGAAGGGGTTTGGAAAGAATAAATAGATTGGTATTGTTATATTTCATTAATTTAATGCGGTTCCATATTTAGGGTGAGACAACGCAATGACACAATGCTTTAATAGGCGAATAGCTTGATTTAAATTAAGTCACACAATTTAATTACAATGGGACATTTCGTTCAATTGCGAAATAATTTGATCAATTCTCAACCATTAATAATTAACGATGATAACATTACAAAAAAGAAATAATTCAACAATAGAATATATGTTACTATAATCCAATTATTCATTTTGACCGCGTTTGATAGAAAGAATTAAACACCGACATTTTTCATTGTAAAGAATTTTTCATTTTGACTACTAATTTCAAATTTCAGAAAATGATTTACATTCACAATACTATAAAGAAGCGAAAATAATTCATCATATAATTGGGTAATTTATTTTAAACTATTAGATTTGCCTTCGACTATGTTCAACAATTTCACTGAAAACTCATCAAATTCAGGATAATTTGATCTAAATTTCTTCAGCGTTTTCTGCTTGTTTTTACTTGCTTCTACAACACGAATGTATTCACGCAAACGTTTACTTTTTAAGAGCAGTCTTATTTCAGCAGAACTGGAAATGGTCATTTTTGCGTCTTCAGACAAAAGTTTTGAATCATTTCCAGCATCGTTCGAGTCCGATAAGTTCTCACCATTAATATTTTTTTCTGCTTTTAAATTATTAGAATAGTTCTCCACTGAAGATTCAACTACTGGTGGATGAAACGTTACTAAGTCACTTGTATCAACACTTACTCCAATTTCTCCAAGTCTTGATAATATTTGTAAACGTTGTTCTTCCATTTCATTTAGCGTAGTAATAAGTTTAATTTGATCTTCATTAATAGTGGTTTTAGATTGTTGATTATTGGATGTTCCATTATTTCTCTTACAATTATCCTCCGATTCATGCTTTTGACAACAATCTTTAGAGCAATATGGGACAAGACAACGTGGGCATTTGTATATGCTTACATTAGTGCACTTGACGCATAGAGGTTTTGTATTGGATTTCATATCGTAAGTTGAGTTGTTCTGTCTCTTCTAATTATTGTTTGTTTTTATTTGTATAGAATTCTGTATGTTGTTTCTCAGTTTCTCAATTCAAATATTTAAAAGTATTTCAATATTATTCTTGTTTCATTTCAGATAGTAATTTGAAGTATAAAAAGCAGTTCTGAGTTCTATTCTCTATGATATAAGGAAGTATGGAAAAATCGTAAAATCAAAAAGAATATACCAACTGACAGTTAATTGATAATTGATATACTGTATTACTGTAGTTATTTACGTATTGTGTAAACGATGATAACTATAACAACACTCAATTTATAACAAAAAGCAAATGATGGACAAATCCGGAATCTACAAAAAAAAAAGTATAGTAGGGTACAAAAATAAAAATTTTATTCACCAGTCAACAATAATATCAACAATAGAGCACTGGTTCAAGTTCAACACAACATGAATATCCAAGTTATTTCAACCGATGCTCATACTTGCAACATCGAAAAAGTTGTGGAAGGAAAAAAGAAAAAATGGTTAAAGAAAGCACAAAAAGGGTTTATCAATAACCTTCATCAATTGCACAGCTGCATCTTACATAACATTAAAGTTAGATATACTATATACAATAGCTTTTATGTAGCTGATAATGTTTCTGAGTACTGTAGATTTTTAAATAATTGTTCTTTGCTTGTCTGGCTGTATATGCTTCTTGAAATTAATTTTGTAATATTGTAATATTCTCATATTATGTCATAATAATTTTAGGTGAAAAGTACCATTAAATTTATCAGTGATTCAACCAGAGAGACTTCAAAGCACGACTTGAATTTAAATGTGAGTCAGCTGTGCTTAACTAAGTATGATTGGCATCATGAAAAACGATTATGATTGAACTACTGTTGATAATTTCATTGAATTGCAATAAATATGATTGAAAATAAATTATATGTCATAAAATTATGCTTTGATATATAAAGGAATTGCGGGAATTATTAATATCTATAATTTCAGACAAGCCAGTCCCTCGTTACTTTGAGGTGGAGTATGTTAATTATGTATACAATTAAATCAACCCAAATAATAACATTTCATACGTTGATCAATAGGTTAAGAATAAAGCAGCAGTGCGAAAAATTGTAATTCTTAATATTTCAGATATGCGATCTCCTTCTATGGTATTGAATAAAGCTTTGAATGAAGTATTCATGTCCAACGATAATTCGCAAATAATAAAACCGTTTCATCTACCAATCATACAAGTGAAATTAAGCAAAACAAATACTAATATTCCATTCTTACTTAATAAATTATTAACATTTTCATCAGATGATGATATGACCATTACTAAACAAAAGGCAAAAAATAGTAAAAAGAAATCCAATACTACTACTACTAATAATAATAATAAAGATGGCCCTAATGAGTCCGATCCTGCAAATGAAGATAACGAAGATGAAGAATGTGATAATAAAATTCTTCACTTTGAACCTTATGTTATGACAAAATCAACTTTAAGATTGTGGAATTATCCTATTCCAACGGAACTATTCAACTGTCAAAACCAACTCCAATTAATTGATAATATTATTAACAATACAAACCTTGCAACCAGTAATACTGATTATCACGGTAATAGTTATGTTGATAATCTTATCCCATCAGCTATTGAAGCTTCTAATATCTGGAGAAAATGGAGTAGCGATTCATCCATTAGTCCATGTGTGAAAGTTGAATTTTCTAATTCTTCGAAAAATAACAATACAGACCATATCTTCGTTCAATCAATCTCGCACGAAGCCAATCGAATCGAGTCTATATTATGGTGTGATAATAATCAAAATGATTCCCAAGTGTTAAGTGGTGATGTTGATACTCTCAGTGGTAATAAAAGAAAAAGATGTGGTTCCACAATGAGTGACATTATTCATAAAAAAGATTGCTTTGCAATTGATTGTGAAATGTGTGACACAAAAAAAGGATTAGAAGTAACAAGAGTGACTGTTATTAATTCCAATAATATGATCGTATTAGATTCATTAGTGTTACCGGAAGATCCTATCATTGATTATCGCACCGCTTACAGTGGTATCACAGCTGCGAAGATGGAAGGAGTGACAACCAGATTATATCAAATTCAAATAGCTTTATTACGATTAATTTCACGCGAATCGATTCTTGTTGGTCATGGTTTAGAGAATGACTTACTTGTCTTACGATTTGCTCATATGCGATGTATTGACACAGCGATCATATTTCCTCATCCTCAAGGATATCCGTTACGATATAAATTAAAACAATTAGCAAAAGATTATTTGCAAATAGACATTCAACAGAAATCAAATAATACTAATACTAATACTAATAATATAGTTGGTCATGATAGCATAGAAGATGCTCGAGCAGCTATGTCTCTGGTATTAGCGAAAGTGCAAAACGGTCCCACTTTTGGGACATCGAATTCATATGATTCTAGAGTTCCTTTGTTGAATACAATTGATTCTCAGTTATTATCATGTTTATTGTTATGGGATGAAAACAATAAAATTATTTATGATGATAATAGTCATACAAAAAATAATAATACTGACAGTAATAATGATGATATTTTATCGAAAAAGAAGACTTTTTTGAAAAGTATTCGATATAATATGGAATCTTGCATGGATACAAATGAAAACCATTCCATAAGTACTGCCAAAGCATGTGAAAATGGAATAGAAGAAATATTAGAATCATTGAGATCATATTTAAATAAACCAGAAATGATTGATTCGACTTATGTTTCATCCATTCTAACAACAGAAAATAATAATAACATTAACAATAATAACAATGAGAAGGATTCGATCGATTCCGGCAATAAAAACAACGATAATATTAATCAAAAAGATTTGATGAAAATGAAATTATGTTGTGTAAACCTCAATTATTCTACTATTATTTCAGAAAATAATAATAATGATAATAATAATAATGATAATAATAATAATAATAATAATGTGGATAACGAATATGACTTCAAAGCAGTTGCAAAAACTATTCAACGCTTTTGTGATGAAATCAAATCTGTGAATAATAATAATGATGATTGCTTGTTTATTGTCACCAGCCAATCATCATTATCAGACATTCATATGCTTCAATCTCGTAAAAGAATTAGCCAATCGAATCACATGAGTACTATCATATGGACATCTCAATCTGAAATACAACTCAAACAATTGATTCAAGAGTGCTTAGTTTCTTCCATTTCATTCACTCTGCTTTAGTCAAATTAAATATACTTGCTGCTGTCTTCTTTTTTTACGTCCACACTGTCAGTGAAGTTTAGAATAACATATATCATATCATGTCATACTTGTTGAGAGTTTATGTTACTATAACCTTAATCTATAATTATGATTTTATTTGATAATATATGCGATGATATTATGATATCCGACTCGTGATATAATCTCAAATCTGCACTGACTGTAGGAGGAACTGTATGCTATGACATGTAGTTTGTGGTGAATTTTGTTTTGATTATGAAGCGCCATACCTTCATTCTCCTTATCTTAATAGTTCGATGTGATTATAAGTATACAATAATATAATCGAATGAAAAGTTTGAAGCCTTAACCCCTTACTCACTTGTTAACTAATTGAAATAAGCCACATTAAAAATATATTTCCATTTATTTAATATTATTGTAATCACAAAACAAGACTCATTTAACATTGATTCATCAATTCATTTATTTATTTTGTTTAAAAAAAAACAAGAATAAATATTTTATAATTCCAATGATACTTTTTCAACTTCACCAAAGTATGCTATAGCAGCTTCTCTGGCAGCAATCGCTTTTTGTAACCATGATAATAATACTGTCAAATTAGGTAGATTTGATGGATAAGTGGATGAATCAAACAAATTATTAGCTTCACAAAACGATTTGACTGATGAGACGGAGTTCGATTTGTTAAGTAAAGTCAATGGCTGTGCTGATTCATAGTTACTTATGGAGGATAATAGCGATTCAATGGAATTCTATAATAAAAAGTCATTTCATTATTATTATTATATTTTATTATTTTCATAACAATTATTATATATACTTACCGTTCTTAATTGATCCCATGAAATATCACCGCAAGGATCCTTCAGTAGATCCGGATCATAATTTAACAAGGAGCATATCGCATAAATCAAATTACAAGCTTGTGTGGGAAGAGGAAATACATATTTTTGTAATAATTGTATGCTTGGTGATAATGCTGACAATCCACGACTCCATGTTTTTGCAATAGCTTCTGATTCTTTATATGGTTTCAATAATTCAGAAGGGGGCTCTGATCCTTCCGGAACAGTTAATTCACCCGCTACTACAGCCAAAACTAATGATAATATATAATAATAAGAGGTGAGAAAATGTCATCACAATCACATGAAAATTGGATTGATTAAAGTTAACAAAAATTTATTATTTTATATTTGATTATATAATCCATTTAATAATTATTTTATTTGCAATCCGAAATCAATTCATAAGAAGATTAACTAAGACATATCAAGATAATTATCATCATATCATACTTCCATTATAGCTTACCATTTCCTTCTTCAGCTGTAATATTAGCTAGCATATCAGGAATCACTGTAGGGATATTTGTGAACTCCGGACTAACCAATAATTTCATTTGTTTGCCAATCAAATTATCTTCAATTGCTTGGAAACGAGCAACCAGTGCATCGCCTATTTGCAAAACATTTGCTATTTCTTCGGGCTATGATATTGGAAAAAAGATAAATTAAATATTAATTTGATGATTTTTATGATATATATCGCTTCATAATAATAATAATAATAATAATAATAATAATAATAATAATAATAATAATGAAATTATACCTTAAATGCTCTATAATTCCCAATCGAATCAATGCCAATCAAAAATGATGATGTTATTTTATTTATAGTGTACTGAGCTGGAGCATCTTCAACAGCAGGACCCAGAACAATGCCATTTTCATGATATGCACTCTCATAGCTGAATGGTAGTGCAACATAAGAGCCTAGTTTTGGTGTACCAAAAAATTTACATTTTCTTTCTCTCATCGTATTTTCAACAAATAAAGGCAAAGCTTTTGGAACCGGTTTTGGTGGTTTATCCCCATTTTCATTGTCACCTTCCTCCTCCCCACCATCTTCGGTAGATATTTCTGGAATTTTAAATGCATCAAACGATAGACCTTGCCTTGGAGGTGCTTCCTCTTCTTCAGCAGGTGGTTTTTGTAATTTTTTACCGATAATAAAAGTTTGTGAAGGACTTGCGCTTAAATAATTAAGAGTTTCCGTCTCTCCAACAGCTTTCTTAACAGCAATATAAGCCGCAGGAATTTTCAATTCTAACTCAATGAATTTCGTGACAGCATCCATGGCTTGATCTTTTGTGTCGAATGAATCTATGCTTCCCAAAAATTCATCGAATCGAGCACTTTTCTTTTCTTTCTCAACCAAAAGAGCTTCTTCTGCTTCTGCCTTAACAGACAATTGTGCCATATACTCACCAAGTTGTAAATTTATGTCATTTAACTCAGCCTTGGAGTTTGCCTCTTTCCGCTTACGGGCAACTACAGCGAGTAAATACTTTCCTAAAAAGTCCACTTGATCTTCAGGAGTTTTTACTGCCATCGCAGTCAATCCCTCTGTTAAAGAAGTTAAAATATTTTTCTTCAAATAATCTGCGTCCATTGCGTTTCAATTGGTATAAAAATACTGTAGCTTGTAAGAAATTAAGCAACCAACAAAACTGGAAAACATGATCAAAAATAAAAATAAAAAGCAAAAACGAAACGCTTTCATCAATTGATTATTTTAGTAACTACTTAACTGATGAAGTCAGTGTACAACAATAGCATAATATATCACATGAAAGTCTGTCATCTTTAACTGTATCATCATCTGATGAGATGATGACAATGATATTTACATAGCCGTGGTACAAACCATCTGATCGAATCACTGAGCAATAACTTTTTAAAATACCGGAAAGTACCATTATTTTTGCAGAGGGGTAATACTCTTGTAGCAGTACTAATTTCATTTGGTCAAGAAGCTTATTAATAAACTTCATTTTTCAATAGCCATTTTTAATATGAATTTAAGGCTAAGGAGCTGACGTGCGGTTCCTATTCACCAAAGCTAAAGAGCTCTGGGCTCCACGTCAGCTCCTGTCTGTCCTTTTTACATTTATCATATTTTATACTTGACTGATTGTGATTGTTGTCACAATTCTCTTGTAATTGCTATAATTAAACCTCCAACTATATAACATAAGTATCTAGATATTTTATTAATTCATTCAATTCAGGATCCATATCCGGATATGTGGGTATCGGTGATGGTAACTTATACAGTAAATAACTGATTATTATTACTAAAATGCAAATTAAGTGCTGTTATTTCCATATCAACTCAAAAGACGACATGAATTGCAGCAATATTGTTCAAGTACGGTACTGTACATTGTACATTCATTGATTTTTCATTATTGTCATTCTTTGTCCTTCAAGTAATTAAGTCCTTCAGTTAAATTATTGATCATACAGTAATTGTACCTTATACAGTACTGCAGTATCCGCTACAGAGTATATACATTCTAATAAATGGCAATTGCCAGTATTTCAATAGCATTTTTATTTTTCACCATTTTATCATGTGGTAACTGCTTTGGTAAGCAATGATTACTTATTTGCTTATTTGACTTACATAGATATAGAATTGTTCATTCAAATTGTTCATCAATTACCACAATATCACTTTGCCAAAATATACTATAGGTGGATATGTTCTAAAAGGCAACTCACAAATATCGCATCGAACAGATATTGTTTCACATGGACGTGCTCCTTTAAATACCATTCATCATGTTACATTTGCGATAGAACAGAAGAACTTGGACAGATTGAGTGAGATATTAGACGAAGTTTCCAATCCAGACAGTCCTCAATATTGCAAGTATTTGACTCGTTTAGAAGTTGCACAGTTAACAGCAAATAAAGCTTCCACCAAATATGTGACTGATTATTTATTAAAGAATGATGAGATTATTATCACAAAGGTTTCACTGCATGGAGAGTACATACGTGCTTCAGCCCCAGTTGAAGTTTGGGAGGAAATGTTTGATACAACATTTCATTCTTTTCATCACAAAGACAAAAACAACATTAGATTTTTGCGAACAAATAAGTATTCTTTACCAATAGAACTAATACATCATGTCCAAACTGTATTTGAAACAGTTCAATTTCCAGCCCCTCTTGCCTTCAACTCAATTCAAACACAAATATCAGACTCCATTGACTCAGTTACACCCAATCTACTTAAATCGTTTTATGGAATTGAGAATTTCTTTGATGAGTCCACCTCTCAAGCAGTTTTTGCAACATTAAACAACTCATTTAGTCCATCAGATCTTTCAATATTCCAACGTAAGTTTTCGCTAGCGCAAACTCCGGTGATGACAGTGATAGGAGGACATGCATTTAATGAAGCTTGCTTGTTTCAAGAAGGAGCACGCTGTCAAGAGGCTAATTTAGATATCCAATATATAAAAGCTATAGCTCAAAATATATCGACAACTTTTATCTATGTCGATGAAATTGATTTATGGACAAAATGGTTAGTCTCAGTGGCTGATATGCAGTCACCACCATCAGTCATATCAATTAGTTATGGTAATTATGAACAAGATATTTCTTCATCATATGTCAGGTCATTTTCGTTGGAAGCACAAAAGCTTGGTATACAAGGAGTAACAATCCTTGCCGCATCTGGTGATCATG
>VKHH01005967.1:0-34535 GCA_015144975.1 Epipyxis sp. PR26KG | reverse complement strand
GCTAAATAGACAAAAGTTGACACTTTTCTGGTAGCTGAAGAGTTTTGTTATTTACTAACTTTTAATAAATCCAAGAGGTAATAACAAAACCGGATTGAAATAACAGGAGGATTAATTTATTAATGAATTTATTGAGGATAGAAATTCATTCATTAATTCAAACGAAATGGATAACCGACAGATTTTTGTTAATTACAAAAAAGAAAATAATGATACAAAATTTAAATTCATTGATTGATTCATTAATGTAAAAATATATCATTATTTTTGTCGATTTGATATCATTTCCAATGCTTTACTTCTCAATGAAAATAATTCTAATTTTAATTTATCACTTTTTTGTTTCGCTAAACCAAGTCTTAATTTTGTATCATGAATTTCATTCATCAACATTTCTTTTGACTTCATTCCACCATTATTATTATTATTATTATTATTATTAACGTTAGTATTATTATTATTGTTATTATTATTATTATTTTTATTATTAACGTTAGTATTATTATTATTGTTATTATTATTATTATTATTATTGTTATTATTATTATTATTATTATTGTTATTATTATTGTTATTATTATTATTATTGTTATTAACGTTATTATTATTATTATTGTTATTATTATTATTATTGTTATTAACGTTAGTATTATTATTATTGATTTTCGTATTATTAGTATTAGTATTATTATGATTTGGCATTATTATTTTATAATTTTGAAGATGGTTTATATTATCTGATATTTCATGGATAGCTTCAATGAGCAATGGTAATAAACCAGTATAATCAACTGACAAAAAATCTTCTGGTTTTATTATTTGATCATTATTATTATATTCGTTTATATAATTTGATGATAATTGGGATGGTTCAGACCCTCTTTTTGATACAATCTCAGGCAACACCTAAAAATTATTATGATTATTATTATTGTTATTATTATTATATTCATTATTTTTATGTAAATTACCTTTGCCACATCTTGAGCAATCACGCCAACTTGTCTTGCTTGATTGTCAAAATATAATCCATAATCTTCACGATTCATCCAGTTGAAATAAACACCTTTGATTTTATTCACTTTAGCAAGTGCTTGTGCGATTGGGATGATATTTGCTTTCAATCGGCGATCAGAAGACATTATTGTATAACTACTTACAGGATAAGTAAAAGCACCAATAACAGTCATAGTAGTCACAATTAAACCTAAAATAATCATAATAAAATATTATTTAAACAACTCAAAAATACAAATGAATAATTTATATTATAATAAAATTAACACTTCCCCCGAATATATTAACTTATTATATTTATTATGAGGACTGATGATAACAATGATAAATAATATCAAAAATAATAATGATAAATAAAATATAATATTTATATTATTTAAAGCTATGAAATATAATATATTTATATTAAGAATATTGTAGCTAAAGTTAATAATAATAATAAAAAATGAAATAATTATTATTGTTGACCTAAACAGTTGTTTATCACTGCATTGTGACTAATTAAATCATTAAACAATGGCCATGAAATCCATATAATATATAATTGTAACTCAGTTACAATCATAATAGCGCAAAAACATTTACATTGAGAAACGTCCTAATATCATAGGTTATTATTACCATTATTATTATAACTATTATTATTATTATTATTATATATTTCAGGATAATAACTTGTAGTATTAGGAATCAAATTAATTTTAAAGTTGAATCTAAATTTATTATTATCGAATTCATTTGGAATTTGATATTATTATTTATCTTCAAATGCTTGTTTTCGATAATAATAATAGCATTGTTGGATGCTAATAGAGCTATACCATCTTATAGCTAGAAAATCTTAAGCTATAAGATGGTATAGCGATGCAATGGTTTCAACATCGAAAATTGGCAATTGAAGATAAATAATAATAATAATTATTATTATGTTTAAAATGATAATTGTATGTTTTATCTTCTTGTTCAAACTTATCGACCATAAAATGGAGAAATGTCATAATAAGGATAATAATAATTATTATGTTAATTATGAAGTAACCATCATCAGTGAGCTGACTTTGTAGGTTGTGAATGAAATGTCTGGTTTCACTCCCCAAGCTCAGACTAGACATATCCCTACAAGGGTGGGAACCAGCATAATTATGTAATTATTTTATTTCAATAGCATAATAATACTGTGGTCGTCGCGAAATTAGACATTTCAGACAATGTATAGACAAGGCTGGGACAGCATAAAGATAAGATTACTCTATTCCAAAATCATAATTATGATGTGATTAGAAACTAGATAATTCGTAATCATTATCAGTAAATGGCATAATCAGGTGTGAAAAAATTGAAGTTTGTAATAATAATAGCAATAATAATATTTCGATCATAATAAATCAAAATTTAAAAATCAATTTTATTCCAATACCGGTAATAGTACAAGTTATCATACTGAAGTATAAAATAAAAATAGTTATAATAATAATGGTTGTAATAACCTATGATATCATAAGAATGCAGTAAGAGAAAATCATAAAATAATGATTAAATAATTTATTATTATGTTTAAAAAAGATAATTGCATAATAATAATAATATTTATATAATATATAATAATTAATCTAATTTTAATTTATTGTTGGCATCAAACAAAATGAATAATATACATTATTTATAAAAAAGAGAAAATAATATAATAAAAATAATAGTTTAAGAATAAATCGTTATCATCATCAGTAAGTAGATTGGACTCTGAATCTAGACAAATAATATTAGTGACAATTACCGTTTGTTGGATAAATCCCGTTAGTAATAGCAATATTTCTCAGGATTTGTAAGCTACCATCAAATACGGTCATGCCACCAGTAACCACAGCAGCACGAAAGGTCGAAAACACAGACATTCCACCAGTTACAGAGAAGCCAGCAGTGAGAGAAGATCGTAGAGAATTGACCGTGATTGATGTCTGGCTGCTGTCAATATAAGCACCTTCATTGATCGTCACAGTAGGAGTAACGATCAGACCAGTGGCAGACACCGTCATACCTAAATAATATATATAATAATAACAACAAATATTATATAATAAGACAACTAGTGAAATAAAACTGCCTTGTGGTGCCAGCCAAATAATGTAAACGATTCTTTTTCATTGATGTCAATTTTTCCAATTCACTTCATAATGACATATTAGATCATATTATTTAAAATTTTATGTCATTTAAATATAAAACTATACTTATGTCAGTCACTAATGGCGCGCATAACAAAAATAATATTGTCCGACGCTAATCTGCTTTTATATCATCTTAAAATTTGGACAAAACCACTTCATGATTAACAATAATTACAGATAACGCTATGAAAATCATGCATGCTATACCTGCAGTAGACACCACCAACCCATTATCAATTACAGTCATTCCACCAGTGATAATAATACCTCCCAAGACGACTGATATGCCTCCGGTTACTACCATGCCACTCGATAATATTGATAAGCCATTATTCTGCACAACCAATCCAATGTTATTCACAGTTAATCCTCCGGTTACAAATAATGAAGAACCGATTTCAACACCATAACGATGCCTTTCAGTTCCTTTCATCACATTCACACCACCTTGAGCGATGGTCATACCACTATTAGACAAATACAAACCAGATGAAGCAATGGTTACTCCACCTACACATTATAACAAAACATAAAATAACATAGTAAAGTAACAAATATAATCATCCTTTGCAAGACTCGCAACAATCTGTTATGAATAATCAACAATATCATCAAAATAATAATCAGCAACAATAAACGTAATACATGATATTATCATTTATGATATTCTTAAAATGAATAGTGTCCAATCCCTGATTTCAAAAGACTATAAATATAATAATTAAATGTAATTGTATAAACCTGTGATCCTTAATCCTCCTGTGTTGATAGACATGCCACCAGAGCATACGAATCCAATACTATTAATTCGCATCGCACCAGCCGTCACAACCAATCCAACAGCATCAATGGTACTACCTCCTGTTATCCCAATCCCAGATTTCTTCACTTGCAATCCATCAACACTTATACTCATAGTTGATGCAATGACACCACCAGATACGATCGTTAGACCATTGTTAATTAATGTCATGCCACCTTTAACCTTCAAACCCACCGAATTAATCGACAAACCTTGTCACATAAAAATTACACTATTATTATTATTATTATTATTATTGTTATTATTATTATTATTGTTATTATTATTATTAACATTATTATTATTATCATTAACATTATTATTATTATTATCATTAACATTATTATTATTATTATTAGTATCATTAACATTATTATTGATATCATGTTATTAATAATACTATTCGATTTACTAGGCAGCAGGTCATATGACACTGAGATTTTTTATTTTATTTTGACAAAAATAATGATAGTTTACCTCCAGTTGTGACGTATAAGCTGTTTCGAACACGAACTAAACCATCACCTCGTATGGTAAATCTGGTGCGTTTACCACTCACGGCTGATATCATCGAATGACCATACCTGAACAGCACATGGCAATGATATGAGGATTATTATTATTAATAATATTTATTATTATTAATAATATTTATTATTATTAAGCACCTGCTGATCGATGATGTATTTACTTGCATAGCACTATAGTACTTAGATAAGCTATGTTTGTAAGTGGAAGTCAGTGTCAAGGTAGCATAGGGAGAGATGTTTCCATGAGAAGAATGAACTACAAAGCCATCATCGATTACTGTCAATCCATTGGATTTGATGAACAATCCACCTCCATACACACTCATCCCTCCTATCATAGAGACATCATCGAGTTAATTATTATTATATACTACCATACATACTATTTATACATATTTTATAAAAAAGAAAAATAATAATAATAATAATGTAATAACTCTACCAGTTGTTATGAATAATGATTGAAATGAAGCATCACCATCCCCTCTTAATGTGAATACATTTTGATTTTTTTTGTTATGAAATGATATGAAATTGAAATCAGGTGCTTTTGATTTTTGTGATTTTAATTCAATAATCACACCAGAGTAATTGAGACTGTTACTATTTATGACTAGTTTAGGAAGTGCATTAGCTCCATCTGTGATGTTCTGTGATGTGACATTCAATAAATTACAAGCTGGGCCAATGAAACCAGAGTGACATGTACATAATCCAGTATTGAAATTACAATAACCTCGATTCGAACAATAATCATATTCTTTAAAAATGATAAAATAATAAAATGAGTTAATAATCAAGCATAATTATGTAGAATGAGGAGTCAATGTCTTATAATAATAGTGAATTCATTCATGTTATAGGAAAGCATTATTATTATTATTATTATTATTATTATTATTTTAAAATATAATTATTATCATTATTATAACCATAATTAATATCATAATAATAATTATGATTACCTTTAATATTTGTATTGACTAGATCATGGAAGCGGCAGATTGTGAAAGGTGGTGATTCAGACGTATCACAATGAAAATCGTATCTTGAAGGGTTTCCATCATGTGAGAATATGTTATTTTCTGTGGGATACAATGGCCAATCGACGAATGTGAGGTCGAAATAGAATAAACTATGATGTACATAGGTGTATGTACAAGTGACTTGACCAAATGGTTTACGATAAGAAAGACTATTTTCACAGCTTTCAGCGGATGGAGCATCTAGAATCATATCAAGATACGAATGAGATCAATAAATGAAATAATAAATAATTAGTAGTACATGAATTTATTGGTGATGAGTAGAAATGATTATAATAAGAATATTTTTAAAAAAGAAAAATTATAGTGTATATGATCCGGAGATGGTGCACTGATTCCGGAAAGGGCAGAGATCTCTCTGAAGGATGAGGCGCAATAGGACCGCCTCCATGTATCATATATTGTTAAAATGTTCTTAATTGTAAAATAATAACGATTAAGATAATTATTGATGAGATATTGTACCTAAGCTAATGAATATGACTTCATTCATAAATTCTAAACCAACTTTTCCTTCTAATGGAATTGAGCCTGTTGTATATACTTCCATTCGAATAGAACGACTTTCTTGATTGATAGAAAATGGATCATCACTTCTGGGGCAAGCAACTGTAACAAAAATTATTTGGAAATTAGTGTCAGCTTAATAAAATTGGTTGAAATGAAAAATGGATAATAACAGTAAAAATAACAATAATAATATTATTAAAATTATGATAAAAATTAAATAATTACAATAAAAACTGAAGCATTGTAACTTTTAACTTTTTCATAATGAATAACAACAAAGCAATGGCTAAGTCAAAATTAGATTTATTTGTAATTATGTATGGTATTGTAAATTTAGACAATAATGATTAATGTGAGATGTATAATTACAAGCTATTGAATATTATCTCAACTATGATTATTTACCGAATGAACAGTCAACTCCAAAGTATCCTACTTCACAGTCACACATTCGCAAAGAGTCTTTATCCCAGTTGGAATAGAGAGGACCTAATGCATCACCTTCAGTTGCGTGATCACCAGCTGTAAACACTGTTTTGGCATCATAATCTGCTCCACTAAACAATGAAATATCTAAAATGCTTGTACACACACCACGACCACTGCAATCATTTGGACAATCATCTAATATAATAATAATACAATTAAATATATTAACCATTATTGATTTACAAGTTAATGTACCATAATTATCATATTTAATCACAATTGTTTTGTTCATCAATAATAAATATCGCAGCAAAACAAAAATAATTCATAATATTTATTCTGTTGTGCTTATCCTTATGTTACGCATAGTTCTGCATTGCATTTAAAAAGTTCTAAATTTATAACTATTCAAATATAATTACACTTACTTCTTTGACACGAATTTCCGGTATAGCCTTCAAAACATTGGCATAATCCAGTTTTGCGGTCGCAAAGTCCGGCATTAGAACACTCAACGTATTTATGTGCAAGATCTCTTGCATATGGCTTTTCTGACCAAGCGATTCCCTTAGCACATTGTCCTAAATCATTACCATTATTGAAATTAATTAGAATAACGCACCAAACCATTAAGAACAATTAATATACGTACTCATAGAACAGTCGGGTGCCCCACCATTCCATCCATCAAAGCAAGTGCAAGTATTGGCAGTTCCGCATTCACCATGACCAGAACAGTTGTTGGGACATTTTGAAATAGCAGGACATATAAACAATAAAAAGAGTGATATTTTAAAACAATATTTTCCAATTAGCCCGTAAGCTGTCATTTTAGTAGTTGTTTTTACACTTCATTCAAACAGAATTGGTTATGAATAATCTGGTAATATGACGATTTGTAAGTTAACTTCTTTTTTATAACTTTATATAATTTTGAGAAAAAACCGCCGAGGAAGATTTCCGGCATTCCGGCGGGGATAATTATTATTAATAAAATATGAAAGTTATAATAATGTGATATAATAAATAGAGTTACATAAAATACAGTAGTAATTTACGTTACAGCGAAGATAAATTCTCTTGTGTCCTTATCTCTAATATTAAGTTTTAAAACATTAATTATGTCCACAGCAGAAGAAATGGATGGATTTATAAATGTATCGTCAATAGATTTATGGGCAAGCTCCAAAATTATTGGTCGTGAATGCGCTGAGAAAAATATGGATTATTTGCTGTGCACCAAAGCAAACGTGATTAAAACTAGATTGAATCCACCCTTTGAATGTTCAACTCAAGGATTGGCTGTTTTCAAATGCACTGTTAAAGTGTGAGTTTGTATTGTATTATTCGTGATAATATTTTCAACATGTTTCACCATAAGTAATAGCAAAATGTAGTTTGATATTGCATGTACTACAAATTATTATAGATTTGCTTTTTTGTTGCCTATCATTTCGATAAATTTATTTCTATTTGATAATTATTACAAATAACTTTTTTTCTTGGATTCTTTTAAATTTGTATACTTAATTTTGCTTGTTTTTAGGGTTGAGGAACTTCAAACAAAATTTCCCACAGAATTTAAATCATTTGCGAAATGTTTAGATTATAGCGATTATCGTCATGATGAATGTCGAAAAGAAGAAAAAGCACTACATGATTGTTGGAATAATAAAGCGAAATAATTAACAGAATTGTTTTGTGAAGGAAATTATATTGATTACTTAATAAACATTTATATCATGATAATGATGAGTAATCAATATAATGTAACTTTTGAAATTAAATAAAAATTATAATACGTATAATTATTTACGCAACTTATCATCCACATCATATTTTTTTATTATCGAACTTTGTTCTTAAGATGTCATTGATTTTGATAGAAACAATAATAAATTATGACATTTATTATGTTTGTTTTTGGCATCTTACAATAAAATATGTCTATAATTACAAAGACATAATTTTATTTGTCCAAACAAATACTAATAATTTAAACTTTTCTTTCAAAATAATGTAGTAAGCGATTATGAATCTAATTATTCCTTTTAACAGAACTTAATTAATCATTCATTCATAAATATAAAACAAAAAAACATAATAAAGTTAAATTTTTCTTAATTCAATTTGTTATAATACATGTAAATAATATAACATAACACATTCGTCAACTGAATATATTCTTAATAATCAGAAAAGTGTGTCTTGAATAAATATTGTTCTGAAAAATAATGGAATTATATTATATCCATATCTTCAATCAATCAAACACACATTCACTCAACACTTCACTCAACACTTTTATTCACATATTTTACCTTCAAAATAATTGTATCATTTTAAACAACATACAACTGATAAATAATCATATATTACATTAGATATAAATAATCATAAGAAAACAACTCACTGCAATTAGCATGGTAAGGATGAAGTTATTCTGTTTTTTTAAAATGAGTCGCTTATATTAATTTTATTGATGATCAATTGGATCATATCACTTGAAAATATATACCAACTGTTAAAAGAGTTGATAAAATAAAAAGGGATTTTATATTAAAAACAAATAAATGGATTTGAAACCATCATTTGTAGAAATGATTAATCAGAATTTTTTTCAAATCTGAAAAATGATAAACTGTGACTCTGAGAGTGTATGAATAAATATTTTCACAATATGAATTGTGTAGTGTTGTCTAGAAATGTAAAATTTACTTTAATACATTTCACCTATAATTCTTCAGTTTTACAATCAAGAAATTCTGATTGCTGCCTTTCAAATAAATTAGAATATTCGTGAATTCTTTCCATTTTAATTTCACTTTGTGTTGAATGATGAACTATATTAATATGAGTATTATTATTATTATTATTATTACTATTATTATTATTGTCAATATTATTATTATTATTTGTATTGCTTTTGCCACCGTTGTTAGTACCAGTGAATTCATCTGCTGCATCAATACTATTACTATGATTAGACCGACTTGTGATACTTGTGCCACTATTCCTTCTTCCATTATTTCCTCGTTCATCAGTCTTCGATTGTAGGTTAATAGCACTTGCTAAAATTGCTGCTCGCTGATTATTATTATTTGCATCATTATTATTTTTGCCATAGTTTCCAGTTGAATTTCTTCGCCTACTATTTGGATGAATTTGATTATGATTTGTTGCGTCATTATTATAGGATGGTAATATTATACCAGTCCCAGTAGAACCTCTTCGATTCATAACCGTTGAATTCAGTTTATCGGATGAATTTGATGGTGTAATTTGTGGAGAAGAAAATAAAAGATTTAAATTCAATTTTTTAATTGTATTGAATTGACGCAAATAAACCAAGTTGCTGCTAATATCCCTATCATAATAAAATAAAACACCGTTTATTCGCATATGAACACTAATATCTCATAAAGATATGATAAAAGTAGCTTAGAGAGACACAACAATGAAAACTAATTTGATTTTATTATTCACTTACACTTCTTCAAAAACTTGTTGCTGAATATTTGCACCACCTTCTTGTGTACTCATTAATCCAATCAATGGTGACACATTTTGATTTGAGGAACAACTTGTGTTTGGAATTTTCATCCATGCATGATTCATAACAGCTAATGCTGAAAATCTCTTTTGAGGATTTACCATTAACATATTTTTGATGAGGTCTTTTGCACAATCACTTACACAATCCCATCTTTCAGATTCAAAAGTGTATGGAAGATTAGAGTCCTATAAATAAGCAAGCAAAAGAAATTGATAAACAAATCAAAAGAGCAGTTTTTCTTCACCATTCAAACAATTTACCGTAAAATCCAAATTTGCGTCTTGCGGATCATAAGGCATTGATCCAGAAATCAAAATATATAAAACCACACCAAGACTCCAAATATCAACTTTGCATGAGTATGAACGATGTTTCATAACTTCGGGAGCCATAAAGCCAGGAGTTCCACATACGTACTTCGAGTTAGATGGATCGTTTTCTATAGCAACAAATCCAAAATCAACGATTTTAACAGTAGAATCAATGCTATGGTCAGCTAAAATCAAATTGGCTGGTTTCAAATCTCGATGCATCAGCTTTTTTGAATGTAAATAAATGAGAGCAGAAATGACTTGTTGGATGAATCTGCGAACAGTACTTTCATAATAAACATCCTGTTTGGATATCATTTGAAGAATCTCTCCACCTCTCAAATATTCCATAACCTATAATTGTATTTTTATATGCTGTAAAACTCTTAAAATATAAAGTTACAATATTGGAAAATTCTACTATTTTGTGAAATTTCAAAAAAACTTGAGAAATAAACAACGCATGGACTAGTAAATAATTACTCTTACCATAAATATTTTATCTGTTAGAAGATAGACACATGATATCCTCACTATTGACTCATGATGAAGTTGTGATAATATGTTTACTTCGTGATAAATGTCAGAAGATTGTTTACTACTTATTGCTTTTAAATTGATTTCTTTAATCGATACTTTCATTTCACTATTTGAAACAGATACAGCTTTATAGACGCTGGAAAATGATCCTCTGATATACAAAAATTATATTATTATTATTATTATTATTTTTATTCTAAAAATGATGTAGGGATGTGGGGTATGGGGTATCAAGATCAATAATCTTAAATAAATAAAATTGTTTTACTTACTCTCCAATTTTCTTGATAAAGCGGTACGAAATAAAAGGGTGAGTTTTAACACATGGAATGTTTAAATAATCCGCATTAATCACTGAAGATGACGATATTGATTGATCGTTGAAATTAGTATTATTTCCTAAAATATTATACTTCGTAATATTTCTATTAGTACTAGCTGACGAACCCATTATTTATTTAATTTTTTATTGATGATAATTTTATATATTCTTCATTTTCGTATTCGTCAAAAGTCAAAGATATTTTCCTTATTCCTGACTACATTTTGATTTGTAATGTACGCACAGCTTTAAAATTTATTTCAAAGAGCCCGTGACCAAGTACCCCTAACCAATTATTTAATGCAATTATTTCGACTTCAGGGAGCTTTATGATGTATAATAATAATAACAATCAAAAATCTAAACACATAAATTCCATCCCGCGTAACGATAATTTTGATACCGTTTTTATTTTTATACTATAAAAATTTCTTGTTGTTGGTATTGTTTGTTGTTTTGAATTGTTTATATTTCCGATATATTATCAGTAAGAAAAGTTGAATAGGAATAATGCAAATTCAAAAGCCGAAACTTTACCAAACCATTCATAAAAAGGTTGATGTTGGTACAGATGGCAACACTCCTCGCAAACAGCTATCTTATAGAGCTTCAGATCCTATTTTAGCATTGAAACAAGGTGAGGCATGGAAAAAGAAGACTGTTAATGTGGGAACTGATGGTGAAACACCGACCAAACAGTATGAATATAACGTGAATGATCCCAGCATAAATGTATCTTTGAAAACATTTTCCAGTGATTCCAACTCTAATGAAAACACCAATGATAATCAAAATAATAAATCAATAGAAATCGATGCAATAGTTGATAAAAATCGCCCCAAGACTTCACGCGGAAAAGCTCATCCTTCACCAGATGAATTTTTTGATTATATTATTCCTTCACCAGACGTTAAAAAGAAACAACCAAAAGTAATAATATTCCCAAATAAATCACAAAAGAAAAATAATAATGCAAATATTCTTGCCAATAAAAATAAAGTTGATAATCAATTTAGTTTACACTCAGATGAAGATGATTCAACTCCTCTTGGTAATAATAAAAAGAAAAATTCAACAGAGAATAATAATAACAATAATAATAATAATAATAATAATAATAATAATAACAATAACAATAACAATAATAATAATAATAATAATAATAATAATACCAACAATGCATCTCCTCCTTCACCATTAACTTATGATTCGAATCATTTAGATGATGTTAGATTATTAGGATGTTGGTTGTTTGGATCTGCATTACGTGTATAGATACTTTATGAGTCTGCGATATAATATTCACATACATGTTAAATGAGTCATCACAATATATTATGACTAGTATTGACATTCAAATAAATAATTATAGCATTAATTTTTATAATCTACAATAATATTTCATAAAAGTTTCATTTTACTTGATTGTATTTTATATACATGATATTATTGACTTATTTTATGTATAATAAATCATAAACAAAAAACCAAAATGAAGGAATAATATTTGTTTTCAGCTGTTAAACATTGAATTGATGATATAATATATATAATAAATACATTTTTTTGGTTTTTGATTTTATTTAAAAAATTCAAATTTTATCAAATTATATTTTTATGTTGTATACTTTCATCTGTAACAAGTCATATGTAGACAATACATCATTGTTGAAAATACAACAAAGATAACGCATGGTCCATCGCTATTATTCATCCTAACAAGTCTATTCCTATGAATACACATTTTATCAACATATTATTCACATTCACACATCACATTTCATAACTAATTATACTCATAATTACTTATCAAATAATAGCAATCATTAATACTATTATTTCTAAAAATATTTTCTAATATTATTTCTAACAATTATATCATATTATCATTCATTTTGAGTGAGCTTATTTTGTTATAATATAAGCAATCACAAATATATATCACATAATATTATCGCAAATCAGCTAAAAGTAAATTAGGATTTTCAATATATTTTTTCCAAGTATTTGAAAAATTTGCAACTGTTGCACCATCAATTACTCGATGATCAGCAGACCATGAGACATTCATTATTGTGACAGGATATACTTTTAATTCATCAAAATCATGGATTTTATCGAAATTTTTGATTAAATTTCCATTTTTATCAACATATCTTGGAACTGTTTGAGTTCTTCCAAATGCTCCAATTGCTACTTGTGGTACAACTACTACTGGTACCATATATGTCCCACCTATACTCCCTACGAATATAATAATAATAATAAAATTATTACAATTATTATGTTTGAAAATAATATTGCATAATAATAATAGCATATAATAACTTATTGATTTTTAATAAATAATTATCTGTTAGAATTTAATCAATAATTATCTTTTAAAGAAAATGATTATATAGATTATGAAATATTATGCAATTTTAGAAATAATTATAATATGGTTCATTAATATGGTTTCACTGACCAATATTTGACATGGTAAATGTTCCACCACTCAATTGTGATTCAGTTAAACTTCCTTTTGTTGCAGCATCCTATGAAAATGAAAAATAATTATGATTAATAATTGATAAACCAAGCAAACTTTAATGTTGATAATATCCATTTAAGTCCAATCATTTTTTTCTATTTATTATTTAGTTTAATTCAAGCAGATTATAATTGAATAACTAATTAAAATAAGAGTAACACATCATCAACAAATGTATATATCGTGTCATGGCACGTTCCTATTATGGAACTATTTTCGAGTGAGAAATGAGCAGTAAAATAATAAATTCTAAAATAATAATAAAACAAAAACCGTTTGAAATAAATGTTTAAGTGAAGTGAAGTATAGCTTTAACAATAAATATATCATAGAGAAGAAAATATCGTTTAATACGTGCTACAATAGGGCCTAAGAAGGAGGTGTCCTAATGTGGCGTGGGATGTTTCTATTGTGGCATACTTTTTTGAGTGAGAAATTAGTAGTAAAATTATAAATAAAAAATAATAATTAAAAAACGGTTTGAAACCAATGTAAGTGAAGTGAGGTATAGTCTTTATAATGAATGTATCATAAAGAAAAAATATCGTTTATAATTAACGTGCTACAATATCCTAAGATCATATAATAAAAATAAAAAATTTACCTGAAGTTTGTTTAATTCAACTGCAATTTCATGTATACTTTTATTTTGAACTTGTTTAACAATTGGTACAACTAGTCCTTTGTTTGTATTCATCGCAACTCCAATATTATGATTTGAATGATATATCATTTCTGTTAAGTCAGGATTCACAAGTGCATTAAGAATAGGATATTCAGATAATGACAAAGAAGCAGCTTTCATTAAAAATGGCATATAACTTAATTTTATTCCTCGTTTTTCAAATTCGATATTTAAATCTTTTCTTAATTTTACTAAATTATTGAAAATAATTTCTTCACTGTATGTCAAATGCTGAACCTATTCAATTTAAGAAAAACATATATGTCATATAAATAAATTATATTGATTTTAAGAAACTGTTATGTTTGAATCGAAAACAATAAATAATAATAATAATAATAATAATAATATATAATTTAATGTTGTATCTTTTTGTTCAAACTTATCAGTCAGAGAAATATCACAATAATGATAATAAAAAATAGTTTGATTATGAAATAATTAATTGTATAAATGTTGATTTATAATTATTATGAATGATTGTATAATAATATAAATAAAAGAGGCAACCATCATCAGTGAGCTGAACTTATAGGTTGTGAATGAAATATCTAGTTTCGTTGCCCAAGCTCAGACTAGACATTTCCCTACAAGGATGGGAGCCAGCATAATTATGTAATTATTTTATTTCAAAAACATAATAATACTGTGGTTGCGAAATTAGACATTTCAGACAATAAATAGACAAGGCTGGGAATCAGCATAAATATGAGATTATTTTATTCCAAAATCATAATTATGCTGTGATTAGAAACTAGACATTTCAAAAGCAAATCAACAAGGCCATACGCCAATCTCAATAATAATTATGATTGAAACTGACATTAAATTCGAAAATAAAAATTTGTCAAAACATGACAAAAATATGGATAATATAATAATAATAATATAATAATTTAAAGTGATAATTATAAGTACGCAACATATTATAATATAATAAACATACATCATTTATAATATTTATCATGGGGACTGATCATAACCATGATAAATAAGATAAAAAAATAATAATCTAAAATAATACTGTATATGTGTTACAAATATAATATTTAAATTATTGAAAGTTACGAAGTATAATATATTTAGAATATTATGACAAATATTAATGATAATTATAAAAAATACGATAATTATTATTGTTGACGACATAAATAGGTGTTAATAATAATTATTATGTTTAAAAATATAATTACATCTTGTATATAATAATAATAAGCTTCTTGTATGCATTACCTGAAGAGCTGCAGTCATTGACTTAACCATTAACCGTTGAACACCTCTTATTGGTACTTTTTGAATACCACTAATGCTTTGAGTATTATGAGTATTATTATTAATACTACTAGAATTATTATTATCTATCTGATAATTAGTTTTAGTTTTATGATGGTGATCTATAGGAGTTGGAGTAAATGATGTGTTAATTTCTTGTTTTTTATCAGGTTTATTATTAATTTGTGATTGTAATATTGATTTTAAATTATTTGTAGCATTATTATTAAGTAATCTTGGACTGGAATTTGTTTGAATGTAGAGTAGTATATCTTCTTTGGTAATACGATTTTTTGGACCTGATCCAATCATAGATGACAAATCAATAGAATATTCTTTTGCTAGTTTTCGAACAGCAGGAGTAGTTTGAATTTTTGAATTATTGAAATTATGAATGTCATAACCATTCAAATCATAACTAGCATTAATATCTTCTTTGCTAGAGCTACTAATGTGAGTTATTGACACAGGAGAACTATCAATTTTTAATTCTGGTGAACTTGACATGACAACATCTCCCGAGTTCTCAATTATATCAAGTAATGATGATCCAACCTAATAAACATTTAAAATTAGTATTTATTATAAAATATTAATAGTATTTACTAACCTTTACAATCGATCCTTCCTCGTGATGAATTTTCAGTATTTTCCCTTCGTAACGAGAAGTGATTTCAACAGTAGCTTTATCACTTTGTACTTCACAAATGCGATCAAAAGATTTCACAATATCCCCTTCCTAATTAATAAAAATTCAAAAATACTTTTTACAGTATAGTATACAATACAGTACAGTACTGTAGGTGTTACAGTATTAAATCAACAATTGGAGTAATAATCAGTTAAAATAAATTTTGCTTTATACTAAAAACAAACATCCAACCGACCTTAACAAACCACTTCATAAGCTCCACTTCAGCGATTCCCTCACCAATATCTGCCAATTTAAAAGGTATTGGAGCTTTCGTAGAGAGTAGTCGTTGGTTTAATGAACCATTTCTGATTATTGTGACAACTCTATGTTGAAAATTTCGATTAAGCAAAACTAAGAATTTGGCGTTATTTTGATACATTTATACTATCAACTTCCAAATAAAGAAAAGAAGTCTTTCAATCGTTTATTCAGTCAGCTTTAAATTATACTTGAATCCCAAATTCTTTTAATTATATTGAAAGTTGTTGAAGTTCTTTGAATAATTTTCTTTTTTTCAACTGAATGGATTTAAGCCTTTTCACAAGCCCTTTTAAAAACAGGAACACATTCTAAATTTTATACATATTGAAATATATCAAATATAGCAAACAATGGTGTATTGTTTAATATGATTTGGTATACATCGCAATCAAAGTAGTTTCATTCATTTCATCCAGATGTAATAACGTTATAACAACGTAAGTTAGGAATAATATATTACAATTTTATTGTAATTCCTTCATTGCTTATCGATTCAACAATCACTGAAGCTTGAAAACTATTTAAATGAGTTTATCTAATAATAAAGCTGCTTTGTTTGGAACAAAAAAGAGCGAGAGTACGGTCAATAGCGATACAAACATTCCAATTAGCAAAACTGCACCAATAAGTAAAACTGCTCCATTGAACAATTTGAATGACTCCAAAAGTAGCAGTAATAAAAGTCAAACTCCAATATCTGCTCTTACACCAGCTTTTATTACAAAGAAAACTGCGGAGGCTCAAGAATACAGCGATAAAGGTATCGTAAAGAAACTGAAACAAAATCAATGTAATTGATTCAATACTCAAATGCAGGGTTATAAAATGATATATTCTTTATGTTTCATACTTCAATTTCTCAATTTGTACAGTATTTTGCATCATGTCATTTCATCTCATCCTGTATTACCTTCAATATATATATCATTATCATCCCAAACCCCAAACATGCCTTTCATTTTATATTTTATTTATTTGCTAAAACTAAAATCATGCTATTTGATGATAGGAAATAATTATTTGAAAACTTCCTTGTTTACATGGAAACCAGATTATTTAGCAGCTGCACCAACGTTTGAAAAAGCAGCCGATGCTTATAAATCAATTAATGATTTCAAAAATGCAACATTATTATATCTTAAAGCAGCCGAGTGCCATGAAGGTTATGGATCATTATCATCTGCTGCATTAACAGTAGGAAAAGCAGCTCAAATGGAGAAAAGTGTTGGAAATTTGTTTGAATGTTCTAAGCTTTTAAAACGATCTGCCGAATATTGGGGATTACATGGTGATTTAGATAGGCATGCTGAAACACTGTCTAAAGCAGCAAGAGAGGTAAATATCAAAATATCTATAATTATAATTCAATATTTATTTATTCATATACCAGTATTCAATTTTATTTTTTGATAGATTGAAGATATAAAACCGAAAACAGCTACTAACTTGCATAAGAAAGGTATACAATATAAAATTAGTCTGATATTATCATAATAATATAATAATTTAAAATGTGATTTCACATTCCTATTCTTTATTATGATGCTTATTATTCATATTATTTATATAAATAATCACTTTTTTGTTGTAAACAATAATAAATAAATCCTAATTATTATTTGTATTGATTATCATATTGACTTGTTTTACAAGTCATAAAGTTAATAAATAATTTATTTTCTATTATTACTGCATAATTATTTCAGCAATTGAATCAATTTGTCCGGATGACTTACCAATGGAACGAATGAACACATTACATCCGGTGGTCCTAGATATGCTTCGTGCTGCATTTGCATTTTTTATTAGAAATAAAGATTATCATGATGCATTACCATTGGCATACAAAATGGCGAAAGTATTCCAAGCATTTGACAGTGAAGCATCATTATCGAAGATTCTTCTTACTATCACTGTACTGCAGTTGAACTTGGGTGACACGGTCTTGGTAAGTCATGCACTCTGTAGGGCTCCGTCATTTATTATTATGGTTATTGTTATGCTAACTGTGGTAGCCCGTGGTTGACTGTGATGACCATTTATAATAATCGAAATATTCATTATATTTCTATTGTGATAATAATAATAATAATAATAACAAAATAATAATAATGATAATAATAACATAATAATAATATTAACAATAATGATGATAATAATAATAATAATAATAATCGTAGGCACAGCAAACATATTTACAAGAGCATCTCAGTATTCCCAAGTACATACATACAAAAGAATGCGAAGTGGCGGATTTGTTTATAATGGCATTCAATCAGCAAGACATGGACATACTCGACCAAGCTAAAGTTCATCCACAATTAAATTATCTTGATAAAGACTGCCAATTGATCGCCAAAAACTTATCATTTTTAGGTGATTTGACATCAAATAATTATGATAATAATGATAAAATGACAGCAACTAATAATAATAACGATTATTCTTATGGTGTTGCACCTTCAGTTAATACTGAGGTTGCTAATGAACATCTAAAGTCATCATTATTTGGAACAAAAAATAAAACAAATAATAAAAATAATAATAACAATAATAATAATAATAATTACGAAGAAGATATTTTAAAAGATAATAATGATGATGTTTTTGTTGATTTAAATTCCATTAAAATTGATGATGACGAAGAGGATAATAATAATAATAATGACGATAATAATAATTATGGTGTAGCTAATAATGATAATAATAATGATATTAACTGTGATAATAATGAAAGGAATAATGATGATAATAATGAAGAAGATGAATTAGATTTATCTTAAAATGTCATAATTTTATTATATTAATTTTCATTAATTAATATAATCATAACGCATTGCAATGATGATATGATATGACTCCATTATAAGTTTTTGATTCAATAGTTTTTATTTATTTTTTCTATCATTAAAATCATGATTAATTCATTAATTAATAATAATAACAATTATAAAATAAAAATGTTTTTATCATCGCTGGTATGATTTTTTAGCAATAACGATTAATTACATACCTTAAATCCATTGAGAAAATTATGGTTGCGGTGCTCTGGTGCATACTGTAAATCGCTAAAATATAAGATCTTTATCATAATTTTATCTATAAACTATTAAAAGATTATAAATAATATTTGTTTTTAAGTAAATAAAAGTGTGAAAGTTATTATTATTATTATTATTCTCTTAAAACATTATTATTATTATTATTATTATTATTATTATTATTATTATTATTATTATTATTTTTATTATTATTATATTAAAGAAGTATTACTATATTATATTGTATAATAATAAAAAATTGTATAATAATACTTATTTACATAAATTTTATATAGAAAGTTTTTTTTCATATAAACAATAAAATATTAAGTTTAGAGTATAAAATTGAGGGGGTGCTTATGTTCGTCAAATTTTGAAAACTTAATTAGTTCAAGTGTTTAAACTCTAAGTTACTTTATATTATTGCCATATCATTTTTGTTTTAATTTTGTGTCTAAATATTATACTCAGATACTATTCAGTGAGAATATAATAAAATTATGGAAGGATTAGGATACCCATTCCGGTTTTCAACCCTTTTGAAATTTTTATAAAAATGATTGGTTACATAATTTCATCTAATAATGATAATAATATTATAGTAAATTGATGTCTTATAATTTAATATATTATTAATATGAAAAATATAATAAATATAATATAATGAAATTAATTAATTAATGATTAAATTAATTTTAAATCATTTCTATTTCTATAATTAATTAACATGATAGCTGATGATACAATACAATCATAATGAAATAATGATGATAAAACATGATGATATTCATTAGTTTGTTATTGTGATTATTATTATACATTATTTCATAAATTATCCATTCATACAAACACTATTCTGGAGATCCTAACCAGTCAAATTATAATCATAGGATCCTCTTTTGAATTCTCATTAATCCATTAATCCATACTAATTCTATTATTATTATTATTATTATTATTATTATTATTATTATTATTATTATTATTATAATTATAAGTGTGTGATTTCTTTTTTCCTTCTAGAAATTAACTGCAGTTTTTATAGCTTCTAATACTTTCAAATAATCAGGAACATAAAACTAAATAATAAACAAACAGAAAACATGACATAATAATAATAATAATAAAAATGTTAATAATAATTATTATTATTAAGAATAAAACAAATTTAAAAATGTAAAATGTTTTTTCAAAATTGATGAGGAAGAAATGACAAAGTTGGAATAATGATATAGCAAAAATAAAATAATTAAAATATCATAAATTTTATTATAATCAATCAATCAGATAAAGTACTCAAATGAGCAATAAGCACAATAATATCTAACTCACATCAAACAATAAAAATAGTATAATATCAAAATACAAATAAAAGCATAATCATTATATTATAAAAATACCTTTTCAAATGCAAGTGGAAATGGTGTATCATAACCACATATTCTTTGAATTGGAGCTTCTAATGAGAGAAAACATTCCTCTTGTACAGTTGATGATATTTCTGCAGCAAATCCACCAGTTCTCTTCGCAACAAAATATAAAAAAAATTATTATTATTATTATTATTATTAGCTTATGTATAGAAATTGTTTTTGTTAGCATTGATTCATAATAAATAATAATTTTATTGTTAAATTATTTTTAAGAAATGAAAATAAAATAAATGTACTTACTGGTGCTTCGTGACTAATAATTAATTTCCCTGTTTTTGTCACTGATTTAGTGATTGTTTCTTCATCCCATGGTAATAAAGTACGTAAATCAATTAACTCGCAAGAAATTCCCATTGATTCTGCAGCATCACATGCCTATATTATAATTCGATACATAATAATAATGATATTAATATATTATATTTATAAATAAATTAGTTTTAGTTTTTTTTGCTAACATCGAATAAAATGATTATTATGCAAGATATACAATATTATAAAAACGAAAAATTAACAGTTAATTGGTAATTCATCAACAATAGATGATCTAATAATTTATGATATAATAGTCAATAATAATAAGTTAGGATTGATATTATATTTCTTATTATTCTTATTAATGTAAAGAAAGTACTGTGTGACGAAAGAATGAATAGAAAGCTACGTCTGATTCATCAATGGATATCAATAATATATCAAAATAAGACATATAATTTAGATAACTATTAACTTACTTTTGCTAAAACGTTCATTTGTCCACCCCATCCAACTATTGTAACATCAGTTCCATTACGAACTATTTTTGCCACACCTAAAGGTACTTCATAATCACCGACTGGGACCTATCGGATATAAATGTAATGTGATGCAAGATATAATAATGAATATGTATTTTTCTAAAATAATATTAAATATACTCAATTTTAAAACTACAGTAATAATTTTGACTATAATATGAAGTCAAAAGTAGCAACATTTTATTATAATATTGCCAATATTATTTGATTTGTTAGAAAATAATTTGATAAGATAAAAATTCAAAGCAAATAAATTTCTTTTTTCATTCAATTCATTCATTATTATTAAACTAGTAATTTATAGTTATTATGATAATATTATCTAATCAAAGCAAAGTGGTTTATATTATATTAACAAACAACTCAATGTCATATTTAAAACATGAGATATTATATATTATTTCCAATAAACAAGCATTTTAAATTCATCAATTGAAGGGGATAAAACTTGCTCGGAAGAAACATACTTTTAATGATAATAGAGAATGTATGATAGCTTTACTTACATCTTCAACTGATGCGCGATATAATGCTTTTGGTTCAAAAAATATTACTGGATTAGGATCACGTATACTTGCTAGAAGTAATCCTTTTGCATCTGCTGGGCCACTTGGAATAACAACTTTTAACCCTGGCGTATGACAAAAGTAAGCTTCTGGTGATTGTGAATGATATAAAGCACCGTGGCCAACAGCACCACAAGGAGCTCTGATTGTTAAACCACCACAATTAAATTGATTTCCAGATCGGTAACGATATTTAGCTGCTTCGTTAACTAATTGATCAAATGCTGGAAATATATAATCTATAATTACAAATATAATTCAACAAGCAATATTAGCAATGAAATGAAGGGTAAATATGAACTTGATATTATAAATATATTGAATATAGAAAAATAAAATAAAAAACAATAATACAAAAAAATGGCAAAAATGATCTTACCAGCAAACTGAATTTCAGCTATAGCTGTATGTCCCATAGAAGCATATCCAATGGCAAATCCTTGATAATATAAATAAATAGTTATTAAGTTAATCAGTCAATCATAATTATTATTTTAACACACAATCATACTAATATAGTATATATTCTGCAGATTACATAACATATCAAAATCTAAGATATTCAGTATGGTAAGGTTTTTACAAGTTATTGATCAATTTCAAATCACAAGAAAATTGAAAGCAAATTGAATCAATATGATATAGAACCTGCGATTCCTTGTTCACATAAGGGTGTATTAAACACTCGTTGATTTCCAAATTCTTCCTATAGTATTTTGATAATCATAGAAAATGATATAGTTTTAGCAATTAAAATAATTTTAATACTTTTATAATACTTATCATCTAAAATATCAATGAAACTAATAACAACATTACTGTAGCAATTGTCTTGCTTATTCAACTGATTTTAATGATTACTATATAGAATGAAATCCGTATTGTACTGTAGAATATCCAGTTCATTCTCTTTGATAAATGACTGAAATAAATCATTTAACGAAAAAATGGTTAAAATATCAGTGAATAAATAATGCCTTCACCTGCAAACCAACGGAACACCGAAACACTCCTCCAAAACCAACATCTTCTCCAAAAAGGATGCAATTTTCATCTGATCGTAAAGCAATTCGCATTGCATCATTTACTGCAGTAAAGAGATTCATTCGTTTGAATTCAGCTTGTGCTGCAACTTGCAATGATGCAGTGCATGCTTTCACAGATCGCCGCATGATGTGTTAGTAATAATTAATAATGATCCTTAGAATTCCAAATTTTCAATAGAATACAACAAAAATTATATTGAGTTGAGTGTTGATCAAGACAGTTTCACCATAAAATTGAACGCACTGTAATTATTTTTTAAGTGGTAGGTGGAAGAAGTTGAAGTTCCAGAGTTCCAGCGTTCCAGCAGTTTTTCGAAAAAATTAAGTTGAAAAATAAACAAATGAACGATTAATTGCATATAGAACCTACAAACTTCAGAATTAAATAAATTTTATTTTATCAACTTTAAAATAGTAGAGCAAAGCTAAAAGAATGAATAATTATTAACTATAAAAACTATTTCATCACGATTTTTCCATTCCATTCCGGCATTTATTATTAAAATTATTATCTCTCAATAAGTTGAATTTCACTGCTGAATTATCGACTCCATGTCACTCAATCACCGAAACCCTTCCATAAAACGTATTCTTGCTGATGTGAAAGAGCTTACAAAACATCCTTCATCTCGATATCATGCTGCTCCACTTGAAAATGATATGTTCGAATGGCATTTTACCATTCGTGGCCCAAGTGAAACACCATTCGAAAACGGCTGCTATCATGGACGAATTCTATTGCCTAATGAATATCCTTTTAAGCCACCAAATATTGTTTTTCTGACGGTACAGTATATTTCTTTCAATTTTATAGTATGATAGTATGATAGAATCAACGACACGATAATTTGTATCATTTGTTAACATTTTGCTCTTCACAATATTCATTTAAATGTTTGATTATTATTGTCAATTGTTTGTTATCCAGAAAAATGGACGTTTTGAGGTTGGGACCAAAATTTGTTTGAGTATCTCTGCTTATCATGAAGAGAGTTGGCAACCTGCATGGGGAGGTTAAAATATTCAACTTCATAATATAATAATACAATATTTTTATTTTTTTATTTTTTATTTAGTGCGCACAATGTTAGAAGCAATAATCAGTTTTCTGCCATCTGAAGGGGCAGGTGCAATCGGTGCATTAGATTGGACACCTGAAGAGCGTAAAAAGCTTGCAATAGAGGTATCAATAGTAATACACCATGAAATTTAAATCTATGATTGATTAAATGATGTCAAATTACGAATAATTGCAGTCACAATCGTACCACTGCCCAACATGTGGACTTTGCTCTGCTTTATTATCTAGTCCGAATGATGATTTGGAAGGAGATAAACCTGATAATACAATAATAGAGCAATTATCTCAATTGCAAATGGGTGTTAAAAAACCATCAAGTGATACTGCTGCAAGTGTAATAAAAAACGACAACTTGAGTAACAAGATCAGTTCTGCAGAAAAAGATAATAATACTAATAAAATTTTACCACCTAACAATCATTTAAATGTTGATTATGAGGCAACAAATGATGATAGTTCTACGCTCTCTTTGAATAATATGCATAAAATGAGCTTGTCTAATGAAGAAGCAAAACCAGATTTCGACTTTGAGCCCAAGTTTTCAATAGGAAGCAATCACAATTCACCTGATGCTTCTCCTTTTAGGAAAAAGAAGAACTCACCACGCGTTTCTATTACTACTTCTACAGTACAAAATTCTGATATAAATGTAGCAGATAAAACAACTGTAATTAATTTAAATACACCTCAACAGCAACCAATCAGACGACTGGTCCCACGTAACCCACCGAGGAGAGAAAACAATGCTAATATTAATAATCATAATAATCAGCATCAACCAAATCCTAATAATATTCAAGCAAGAGATCAACAGCGACCAGTAGTATTACGTAATAATCAATGGAATAATAGTGTAGTTGATGTGATATTAACTATAACATTATATATTATAGCCTGTGCCATTGGTTGGGTTGGGAGTAAAATTATTTTGCGAAAGTTTGTAGGTGTTTGAACTGTTTTCCCACTGTTTTCAATCACTTGAAAATATCGTATGAATGGTTCCATCTATTTGAATGTAATTAGATATTCTTGACAGCTTTGTATCATACCATCTGACAATATTTTTTAAAAAAATAACGTTTACTGTATAGAATAAACGATTTTCTTTTTTCTTAACATTTACAGTAGATACATTCGTTACAGTTGTTTCTAAGGTTACAAATATAAAGGCATATATGTTTAAAATTACCATCTGTCCAATTAATTATTATTTATATGCGAGTCACCACGCAAAACTTCATTGCATTTAAATATATTATACTCCGAAATTTACTTTAATACTTAGAATTTAAAAAGTTTGTGCAATCCTACCAAAAATTTATCATACTTTATAACTCGAAAAGTTTCTTAAGAATTTAAATTTCCAGTTATTTTAATGTTGGGTATATTCAATATAAAATTAAACATAATATCAAAAATTGGAACCACTGTTGCACGCCACGATTATCACTTTTCCTTCGTCGCAAGAATCACCACAATTTATATAAAGATAACCAAATTATTCTTAGACTCTACCACAAGACCACAAACACAATTGATTTTAGCAACATATCCGGATACATCGAAATCATATTGCTAAAATTAAGGCATTCATCGCGTATAAATTCACCACTTTTTATATGGAAGAAATTTTCCATTCATCGTTACTACCACGCGATCTCCTTTAGGATCTTCTTCTTTATCAACTTTCATAGTGAAGTCAATCGCACTCATTATTCCATCTCCAAACTTTTCTTGAATAACATCTTTTAACGGCATCCCATAGACTTGAATAATTTCATAAAATCTACCAATTATAAGAGAAAATGATGATCAAGTTAACTAACGTGCTACTAATAGTATTGCGTTTTTTATTTTTTTTTAAACAGTTTATCCAAAGATTTAAATTAAGTACTACATTTATTTACCTGTAAATTAAAGGATCTGTGGGTACCAATTGACCATTAGGGAGGCATCCTTTCGTTGGATACTGCATCAAATACTGCTTTGCATTGTCTGAAAATCCCAAAAGTGTCTGCAGAGCAGCGGCTTCAGCTTCATCTAATAATTAATGGAAATATGAAATATAATTTAATTGAAAAACACTTAACGTGACATTGTAATATGCAAATAATCAAGTATCAGTCCAATTGCAATAAAATGTTGTAGTCAAATTCATGGTCACCAGCTGTGGCTTGGCCATGAAAGAGACTTGCGATCCAAACCTCATCTCTGCCAATAATACTTCCGATACTTGAAAATGAAAGGTTTTTATCCTTTTTTAACAAGAAAAGTTCTTCCATTTGTTATATGACAGCAGTGATATTCCCTTTATTTCTTATCTTGTGGGCTTGATTGTATATTAAAATGTTCAAAGGTTGTCATGTTTTTTGAAATTTCATTTTTTTGTATCGTAATAGAGCTCTTATAAATCGGAAATGTTTCTTTTAAAAACTATTTCAAGTGTAGTTCGAATTCAGAGTATAATATAAACTAAAACTAAAACTAAAACTCAATCAAAAATGGTGCTTAGAATATTTTGAAAAAACATTGAAATGCTAATTATCGGTAGTATTACAATAATTTAAAAACTAAAACAAGAAATAAATGCAGTAAAAAAGTTGTTACAAAATATGTAAAGTAATCTATCTCTGCAATATTTCATCTTATATAATATTTGAATATTTGAATTTAAAGATTTAAAAATTTAAAGCATGTAAATAACTAGTGTATTATCGTTATTCCTTAAACGTTGTAACCTTCCTAATTCACTCTTAATAATGAGCTATGGATTGACTAGTTGGATTTTAAAGATTCATCTTCAATGGATTGTGCTTTATGTAACCATCATGTCACTTGGCAATCAATAAGTCCTGAAATAGTTGATTATTTTTTATTTTTTGCATTTTCATGTAGTAAAGCACACATTTCATTGGGAGGATTTTCATCAGCAAATAGAAACTTGACAGTATCTTTTAAAATATTGAAATCCAATTTAGAGTCTTCTAATAAGAAGTATATTTATTATTAACAGCATACAGTAGCTTTTATATTTATATCGTTCTATTCAATTCAAATAGTTTTATTAATTTAAATTATTATCTACTAATTTTGATTGGTGTAAAACCTAGAATAGCACTAACGGTACTTATATAACTTATATAATATTTGTTACTTAATTACTATATTATTTTGATGAATATCTAAAATCTAATTTTAATACTTAATAAATAATGGACAAATAAATTTTAATACTATAGACAAATATTAATATCTCTGATTCTTATTCGACATCAAAATTATACTAAACAAATCATCATATAATTTACAGTTCTACCATTATTCTAAAATAATTATTTACGAAAACAAATTTAGCCATATTTTCAATGGAAGAATATTACTACAATCAAATAAATGATATTATTATAATTTAAACAGTTAATAATAAATATTCTCATATTCACAACATAAATAAAAAAAGATAATCATAATTAAGTTAAACAGTAATATATAATATCATAATAAAAGTGATAATTTTGTATTTGATTCATTTCGTAATGAGAAAAATACAAAAAAATAATAACAATAAATTATATTATTGATATTAAATATACCGTACAATAGGAGAGAAATTAATCATATTAATTACATAAATAAATAAAAAATATTGTCCATTAAATTGAAGATATTTAATCATTTTGATTTCAATTTTTTAATGGTTTAAAAAGATGTACTCCTCAAACAGCGAGTATAGTTGGTGACTGAGTGGCGTGTGAAAAAGAATCCTCATCATGTATCTTCATTTAAATTTCTCTTGAGTAATGCCGTTAAATTTAATCTTGATGGTAGAAAGTTTTCAGCACTTACATCTAACTTGACATAATATGGATCACCATTTGTTATCTTCATACTATTTGCATTCGTTACAATGAAAATTGCTATAATCGAAAAATGCACGATTATTAATATCATAACTATTTATTATCATTATCATTATTGTTATTATTATTGTTATTATCATTACTATTTATTGTTATTATCATTACTATTTATTATCATTATCATTATTATTATTATTATTGTTATTATTATTATTATTATTATTACTATTATTATTATTATTATTATTATTACTATTACTATTATTATTATTATTACTATTACTATTATTATTATTATTATTATTATTATTATTATTATTTATTATCATTATCATTATTGTTATTATTATTATTATTTTTGTTGTTATTATTATTATTATTGCTATTATTGTTATTATTGTTATTATTATTATTACTATTTATTATCATTATCATTATTATTATTGTTATTATTATTATTTATTATTATTATCATTACTATTTATTATCATTATCATTATTATTAAAAATAAAAGACCAGACCAGGTGAAATCACATAATATAACAATTAAAATCATAATTTGATAAACCTGTTTCAACTTTTAAGTGTTTTTCAAAAACATTACTTCTGCGACCATATCTATCAATGATTTGTATGTAAAAGATCCTTTTATGTAAACCATTGATATAGTTAGCACATGCTTTCGGACTCATTTCCTATCACAATATAAAATATCATAATGTAAAAATTATTATTAGCATATCATGTTAAAATCAAATAATAAATTTATGATTAATAAAAAATAAAATCAAAAAATCATAAATTGTTATTATGTCTTACATCGACATTCAGTTTATAGGATGGCATATTAATTGCAGCATTCCATTCAGAAATATGTACATGTTTATTATTGACATTACTGATTATTAGAGATCCTCCAGACACTAAACTTGAGAAACCGTTCCCAGAAGCATGATGATTATTCATAGACAATTTATCAAGTTTTTTATCAAACGGTTCTATTGAAATGACAGCTTGTGCTAAATCAACGGAACTATTTACACTTAACCCACCAAATATGCTTAAAAAATCTGAAACAAAATCATGTAAAAATGAATTGATAAAATATTGAATGCATAATATAATATATGATATACAATTACTATTTGCTTATTAAGTACCGTTGGGAGTACTGTGCATATGCTTTGAGTGACACAAATATGTGAAATTGGCTTGTTTTTGTTGACGAATACTTTCAATACGCGGTCCAATATCTCCATAGGAGGGCTCTGAAGTCGGTTGTGATGAAGGAGAGGAAGGATTTGAAGTTGGTTGAGATGTTGGTTGACCAGTGGGGCGAGAAGTTGGTGTTTTTGATATGCGCTTAGTTGGCTTATGAGTTGGCCTAGTTGGTGAGGATGAAGGGACAATTGTAGGACATGAAGGAATTGCGGATGGTTGACAAGATGGCTGTCGTGAAGGTAAACCAGAAGGGGTGCGTGATGGTTGCGCGCTTGGTATACGCGAAGGTTGATTTGTGGGTTGATTTGATGGTTGTTTTGTGGGTTGGCGCGATGGTTGAATTGAGGGTTGCATAGAAGGTTGAATGGATGGTTGTTGAGTAGGATTATTCGATGGTTGACAACTGGGTTGAAATGAGGGTTGTGAGGTTGGAGTATCTGTTGGTGAATCAGTCGGTTGACTTGATGGTTCACCAGTTGGTTGTGATGAAGGTTGTGAAGAAGGCTGTTCAGTAGGTTTTGAAGAAGGTTGGATCGTTGGTAACATCGTGGGTTGAGTTGTTGGCAGACATGATGGAAGCGTAGTTGGTTGAACCGACGGCTGAAAAGTTGGTTTATCTGATGGTTGGTCGGAAGGTTGAGTAGTGGGTTGATTAGTTGGCAACATGGTGGGATGATTTGTTGGTTGACATGATGGCATCTCTGTTGGCTGAAGAGATGGCTGATCAGATGGTTGACGTGATGGTTGCATAGTTGGGGTCATTGTTGGCTGAATGGTTGGTTGATATGATGGAAGAAACGAAGGCTGACCTGTTGGTTGATCGGAAGGTTGAGTAGTGGGTTGAATACTTGGTAACAAGGTAGGATGATTTGTTGGTTGACATGATGGCATCTCTGTTGGCTGAATCGTTGGTAATTTGCTGGGTTGACTAGTTGGTTGACATGAAGGAAGAAATGAAGGCTGGCCTGATGGTTGGTTAGAAGGTTGAAAAGTGGGCTGCGTGCTTGGCAATATTGTGGGCTGCATTGATGGTTGAAATGATGGCATCACTGTTGGTTGACACGATGGCTGAAAAGAGGGTTGACTCGTTGGTTGACATGATGGCATCTCTGTTGGCTGAAGAGATGGCTGATCAGATGGTTGAGATGAAGGCTGCATAGTTGGGGTCATTGTTGGCTGAATGGTTGGTTGATATGATGGAAGAAATGAAGGCTGACCTGTTGGTTGGTCGGAAGGTTGAGTAGTGGGTTGAATACTTGGTAACATGGTGGGATGATTTGTTGGTTGACATGATGGCATCTCTGTTGGCTGAACAGATGGCTGATCAGATGGTTGAGATGAAGGCTGCATAGTTGGCGTCAAAGTTGGCTGAATGGTTGGTTGACATGATGGAAGAAATGAAGGCTGACCTGTTGGTTGGTCAGAAGGTTGAGTAGTGGGTAGAATAGTTGGCAACATGGTGGGTTGATTTGTTGGTTGACATGATGGCATCTCTGTCGGTTGCGCAGACGGTTGTAAAGTTGGTTGACTGGTTGGTTTACATGATGGTGGAAATGAAGGCTGATCTGATGGTTGGTTAGAAGGTTGAGTTGTAGGTTGAATAGTTGGCAACATTGTGGGCTGTATTGTTGGTTGACAAGATGGTTGTATAGTTGGTTGAGTTGATGGTTGATTGAAAGGTTGAGATGTGGGCTGTGATGTTGGTGTCATATTCGGTTGAATGCTTGGTTGACATGATGGAAGATGTGAAGGCTGATCTGATGGTTGAGTTGTAGGTTGCAGTGATGGCGCTATTGTGGGCTGCCCTGTTGGTTGACATGATGGTAGATGTGATGGTTGCGTAGAAGGTTGATTGGAAGGTTGAGTAGTAGGCTGTGTGGTAGGTACCATAATGGGTTGGATTGTTGGCTGACATGACGGTCGGACTGTGGGTGCAACTGTCGGCTGATTGGACGGTTGAGATGTTGGCTGTGTGGATGGTACAATTGATGGTAGAGCCGTGGGTTGGGAAAGCGGATTTGAAGTCGGTACTGCAGATGGCTGAGTCGACGGTTGCATGGTTGGAAGAACAGAGGGTTGCATTGAAGGTCTTACTGATGGTTGTGTAGAAGGCATGGTCGAAGGTTGATTTGTTGGTAAAGAAGTAGGGTAGCTTTTGGGAGTCGATGAGGGCTGTACACTGGGTTGAATTGACGGGAAATTTGTAGGATTTGAACTTGGTTGATTACTTGGTTGTGATGTTGGGCATAATGATGGAGAAGGCGATGGAATTGAAGTTGGAGTAGCGGTTGGAAAACTTGATGGGTTCGGCGTAGGATTATTGGATGGAATTGGTGATGGATAATTTGTGGGACTCGGCGAAGGAATTTGTGTGGGATTTTCTGATGGAATTGGTGATGGATTATTCGTGGGATTCGGAGAAGGATACGGCGTTGGATTTTCTGATGGAGCAGGGGATGGACTACAAGAAGGATTTGTTGTGGGATTTTGTGTTGGATGTGGTGATGGATTATTTGTGGGATTTAGAGAAGGATATGGAGTTGGATATTCTGTTGGGACAGGTGATGGGTTGGATGATGGACTACATGAAGGATTTGCAGTGGGATGTTGCGTTGGGACTGGAGATGGATTTGAGGACGGAGTCTGAGTGGTAGGCAAGTTAGACGGAGTTGGAGATGGATTCAACGACGGGATCGCTGTAGTTGGGTTAGCGGAAGGTTTGCAACTGGGTCTAACAGTTGGCTTATTAATCGGCGCTAAAGATGGAGCTGAAGTCGGCATGTAAGAAACTTCGAGCACACTTACATCGAAATCACCAGCAGTGGAGCTTGTGGCAATTGTCAAATCTTTATTCCCACTTGCATATGCACTGCTAATGCTTGCACTATCAAAAGAAGCAATACCAGAATAATCACTGATACCAATTGTACAAACATACCCAGTATTGCTTACAATTGTGAACTTGATTAAGACCGTCAATGTCTCCCTATCACAAGAATAAATTACTTAAATGATTGAATTCACAAACGTCAATAGCTTGCTCTTACGTATCGTCAATACATGCTAAAAGCCATTGTGCTTCAATAGATGTTGGAGTGAAACTAGAGTATTGAAACGGTGTAGCTGCTCCAGGGGGAAAAAATAGATAAAATCCGTCAATAACTGATCCACTCGATGGTAAATAGATATTTCTTGCATCAGTAAACACCCCAATTGATGTGCTGCTTATAGTGCATGCTGGAATATATGAATTTATAGTTATTGCGGCGACTGGATAACCACTAAACAACACAAACAAAACAATATGGATAATACCGATTATCGACATAGAACTTGATAATAGAAATCTTACAGTAGCTGGACATTTCCAACTACTGATGCGATGGAACTTGAAGTCCTAGGTCCAATATTAATTAAAACAAACACGACCTAGGACCTAGGACTAAACAACCAAAAATCATAAATCCAGAGAAGCAGCATATATACAGTATCAGTAGTTGGAAATTCCAACAACTTACACTATACTTACTAAACAGTATTACAGTATGTAACTTACTATAAATAATACAATTATTTTAGTAGTACCGGTAATGTTATACTTTTTGTGTCATTCCAGTATATTTTGTCTATTTATTTATTTTATGTATTTGTTTATTTGATGAACAGTTGGAGGGGAACTTTGGGATTTAACGTACCACAGAATACAATTTTTCCGTTGGATTTTATTCTATAATATATGTATAATCACAATTTAAACTACCACAATGTAAACCCATCGGTAGTCACTTCCTTTCTTATAACGAAAGTTATAAGCTTAATTGCTGATAATTTTATGTAATTGTAATTTAAATAAAACGGTAAAAATTGTATTCTGTGGTACGTTAAATCCCAAAGTTCCCCTCCAACTGTTCATCAAATAAACAAATACATAAAATAAATAAATAGACAAAATATACATGTGCATTGTGGAATGACGTATAACAGGTAATCAATTTGTGTTGTCAGTTTTTTATTTTATTTTAAAACTGTCAAATTTCATTCAGCAGAAGAAACATATTTCAACCATCATGAGCAAAAGATAGAGGCTGTGGAATTCCTTTTGGAAAGCTTCTTTAAAAATCCAACTCAGCTGAAAGACAACAATTGATTTTCGAAAAGGCGGAGACAAATGTACACATCAAAACGTATACTGAGTTCACCATACAAGAATTGAAAGAACAGCTTAAAGCTCTTCAGAAGCAACTCATTGGTGAGTGATTTCAATTATTGCTAATTTAATGTAATGATATATACTATTTTCCCATGAACTAATTTTATTCGCGTTGTTTAATCGTGCTATAGGAATAGGTACAAATCAAAGTAAAGTACCACCTATTTTATTCACATCTACTATTTATATGCACTATTTCTCATCCTATGATTCCTAACAATATGTATTTCCCCATGAACTAATTTTATTCGCATTGTTTCATAGGAAATTCGGCTCCAGCTGGAGGTAAGAAATTTATTTTGTCACATTACAATTTTTTCTTATGAGTGTTGCTTTCGTTTGTTTATATTGTATCTCTGTTTTATTATATTGTATCTTCGTTCTTATCTCAAACTAATTTTGTGAATTATGATAGTAAAAATTACGCAAATTGATGAAAACTCTGAACCATCATTGAAATCTGTTACTTTTGAAGATTTATCAAGTAAGAATTCCGTTAAGAATAAATTTCATAATACAAGTATGTAAAGTGATAAATACTATTTGTGTTTCGGTAGGAGTCCGATTGTATCATTGGCAAAAAGGCATATCAAAAACTATTTCAGT